>JASTWP010003660.1:0-20055 GCA_030770255.1 Temnothorax ravouxi
GCGACCGAGAGCGGAAATACCGTTGGACGTGATACCGGTGCGAATGAGATTACCTCGAGGAGGATGGATCAAGAATCCGTTCGACGAACTGAAATATAGCGGCAAGAGCGATAAACAGAATCCAGTGAGATTCCTACAGAAATTTGAAAAACTCGCAATTTACGAGAATGTCCCGGTGGACGAGCAAATGCATTATTTCGGACGTTGCATGCGTGGAGCGGCGAGCCAATGGTTCGAGTTACAGCTACCGGAGAACATGGACGACCTGAAAAGACTGTTCACGCAGACGTATTGGGGCTGCCAAGCGCAGATGCGTTTCAGGCAGAGAGTGTATTTCGGGAAATATCGACCGAATGAAGAACAGCTATCGATGGCCGAGTACGCGTTGAGCGTAGCCCGACAGGCTAAGACACTCCTACCACCCATGAGCGACGAAGAAATCGTACAGACGGTGCGCGAACATTTTGATACGGACGTAGCGCGTGAGTTGAGACCATCCGTGGTCAAGACAGTTAACGACATGGTGGCTATGCTCGACACCATCGAAAATGAGCGCGAGACGCGCAGATTGCGCGGCGAAGCAAGGCGAGCCAACGCGAGCGACGCGAGATCGTCCTACAACCGGAGAGACGCTGGAAGAAGCGCGAGCACGACGAGAACGTCCGACCAAGTAGCGAACATTAGTAACCAGAGGGCAGGATACCGTAATAAAATTTCCAACAGACGCGAGGCGGTTGGCCTACAAGGGCACCAGTCGCAAGACAAATCGTATGGATGGAGGAAAGCGGAATCGCCCGAGGTAAAGAGTAAAGGGGACGTCGATATCGTCGAATTACCGGACAGTGACGACAACGAGGGAAAACCCAGAGTCACCCGGTATACGCGCGAACGAAACGGTGAACGTCATCGCGAACGCGGTGCGTACAATCGAAACAATCAAGCGGGAAAGAGCGGTACGCCTTACACACAAGGGCGTAAATTGGCCGCGATAACGGCGGAGGGATACGCGAATGACGGGGAGTGCGAGCGCGAGGAAAATGACGATCCGACGAGCGATGACGGGGCCAGCGAGAACAACGACGAGTACACCGGTGACCGAAACTGTTGCGCGATAACACGCGACGCGGTTGAGAACCGCCACGAAGAAGCAGGGGCGGACGAAGAAACGAAGACCGGGCGAGAAGTCGGGCCCGTCAGCATAATGAGAACGCGTGAGATCATTCGCGAACTCGACGACGATATCGCGAGGGGACAATCGGCAAAGGTCGATCAACCGGACGTGCCGATGATAGAGATGAAGTTCGGAAAATGTAGCACGAAGGCGCTGATAGATACAGGGGCGCAAGTTACCGCCATGACACGTGCCTTCTACGAACAGCTACGCGAATCGGACGAAGAAATGGAGTTACTGCCAATCAAAAAGTTTACCCTGAGAGGAGCATTTTCGGAAAAAGGGAGCCATCATTTCGAGCAAGGTACGAATCGTGTTTCGGTACAAAAACGAGAAATATACGCACGAATTCTACATCGTTGAAAACTTAGCGTACGAGATCGTACTCGGAATAGATTTCCTAGTAAAGTATCGTCTGATGCTAGCGTGTGACAACGAAATAGATGTTAGTTTTCGTAGATCAATCCATCCGATCCTACGGATGAACAATATAAAACGCGACGAAGCGAACGGGCGATTGCGCGAAATTTGGACGACCATACCGAATTGTTCAATGGAGAAATTGGCAAAGTAAACCATTATGAACACAAGATTGAGATGAATATAACACGGCCATATAAGAAGAAGACGTATCCAATCCCAGAAATCCACATGAACCGAGTTCGCAAATATATAATACATCTGGAATGGGTATTGGACAAGATGGAGAAAGCCGGATTTCGACTGAAACCGAGAAAAGTGTGAGTTTCTCCGAGAAGAGATCAAATTTCTGGGACACACTTTCAATGAAATAAAGGCCGAAATAAATCAAGAAACGCGCGATGCGATAGCCAATTTTGAGCGGCCACGAAACAAGAAACAAATACAATCGTTTCTGGGACTAGTGAATTGGGACCGGCGATTCATAAAAAATCTGGCTAGGCTAACCAAACCACTCGAGGAGCTCCTAAAAAAGGGCCAAAAATACGAATGGACGATCGATCGACAAAACGCGTTTAACGAGATAAAACAAGCGTTCCGCGAAGCACCGGATCTATATCTGTTTCGACCCGACGCGCGATACGGTATATACGTTGACGCGGCGCGAACAGGTTTAGGCGCTAGGTTATATCAATACCAACCGGACGACGCGGCAGAGACCAAACAAACGGTGGGATACGCGAGTCGAAGTCTAAAAGGGGCCGAAGTAAATTATACGATCACGGAGCTCGAATGTCTAGCATTGGTATGGGCACTTAGAAAAGTGGCACACGTTACTGCTAGGGCGACACGTGCGCGTACATACCGACCACCAGGCATTGAAGTTTCTCAGTACCTGCGTACAGAATAATAGCCGAATCGCACGGTGGTTCACGTTCTTACAAGAATTCGATCTGGAGATTGTGCATTTGCCAGGTCGCGAGAACGAAATCGCGGACGTACTTTCGCGAAAGGCGACCGACGCAGACGCGGCGAATGAAATCAAACGAATCGCCTTGATTCGAGACGTAAATCAAGGGAACGAGACGCAAACGTGGATCGGAGTAATCCGAGAAGCGCAAGACGCGGAAGACTCGTTACTTCAGGCAATGCAAAATCACCCGGAAATAATTTACGAACGCGACGGACTTATTCGAGTAAAGCGCGAAACGGGAGAAAGAATCGCGTTACCGCGCAAAGCAACATGGCGAATCACGCGAGAGATTCACCAGCTATTGATACATTTCGGGACGGATAAGACGAGCGATTTCCTAAAACGGTATTTTGACGGGCCAAACTTCGAGAGAATCTCACGAGACGTGGTAGCGTCGTGTGAAAGTTTGTCAAGCGACAAAATATTACACGCGACCAACCGTGGGAACGGAGTATTATCAGTTACCGGAAGCGCCGGGAGAAACGTTATCGTTAGATATATTCGGGCCATTACCGGCCACACACCACGGATACAAGTACGTGCTTGTCATCATGGATCAATTTTCCAAATTCGTACGGTTATACCCGATGAAAGATCAGAGACTCGATACGATTACTCAGAATTTGGAAGATCGATTTTTTCGCGAAATAGGCATACCGCAGACCATATTGACCGATAACGGGGGCCAATTCCTGACTGACCGATGGCGGGAATTCGCTGCCGAAAAGGGCTTTGCGGTTAGGCGAACTTCACCGTACAATCCGCAGTCGAACCCCGTGGAGCGTGTAATGCGTGAGTTAGGGCGTATAATCCGCGCGTATTCGAGCCAGCGACAACACGCGTGGCACAGGATTATTGACCGCGCGGAGGAGGTAATAAATCATACCCGACACGCGTCGCACGGCTTCACCCCGGTGGAGCTTGAATAACGGGGAAAACGGTCACTTGAGCGCGATCCATCCCACGCTGATTCCTCGGGAAGACCAAGAAGAGCAACCATGGGCCGACAAAGTGGAACGAGCGAGAGAACGACTCGCGGAAGCAGCGCGAAAGAGAAAAGTGCAGGCCGATAAACACGGGACAGCCACGTACCGTGAGGGACAAAAGGTCTGGGTGAAGCTTCACCGCAGATCCGACGCAAGCCGCAGGCTAACGCGAAAAATACATTTGGTATACGAAGGACCCTACCGCATACAGCGAGTCATCAGACCAAACGCCTACCTCGTGGAGGACCTCGATGGCCAAACGATCGGAGCATTCAATGCTCGACAATTGAAGCCACATCGAGCCGCCACACTGCGAGAACCGGAGGATCGAAGAAACGGACGACGAACCCCACGGCGGAGTCGACCAGGTCGACAATGACGGGGAGTACGACGACCGGACGCAATCAGACGCCAGTGACGAGGGAGAAGAACCCGCGGACACGTACGGCCCTGAACGATCCAGCGAGCATGAGGAAGAAGGTGATGGGGACGATGACGTGTGGAGCGACGATGGTGGGGACATCGGAGAGAGGAGCTTCCACGAAACGGAGCGGAGAGACAGTGTGCTGACGGAGAGCGAAGGCGATACAAGCTACATACCCTCTGAGGAGGAGAAGTGAAGTGGAGAGGGAACCAGCACGGGGGAACATCCAATCGGCGAACCGACGGAGGGATCCGGAGAATATCGTCGAAATTGAAACATCCCACGAAGAAAATTTCGAGACACAGCAAGTACCGAACGACGTTATAGAAATTAACGACACGACGAACACCGAGTCGACGGGCGACGAAGACAGCCAAATTCGAGCGACGGTACAAAGGGTGATCGCGGAAGAGCGAAGGAGGGCAGGAGAACGCCGAATGCCTGAGCCAAACCGTGACGTCATCGATATAAGTGACTCTGACGATCCAATAACGGTCGGAATAAATACCATGTGGATGGACGAAGGAGATAGTGACGCGTCCACGGTTCATTACGAGGACTTTTGTCACTACCTAAAGTTCCACAGTAGCCTGAAAACCGACGGGCCAGTCAAAATGACGACCAGAAGGAAAGAACGGAAGTACTTACCCCGGTGAGCGAGCTGGAAGAATCCCACGACGACCTGGAATCCAACGAAGACGGCGACGTATCCATGGAGAGCGAGAACGACCGAGGGCAAGTGGACGAGGATGTATCCATGCGAGACGAGGAAAACCGAATCCAAATGGCCGTTGACGTATCCATGCGCAGCAACGACGACCACCGGTCCGGTAGCGAAGACGAAGACATCCAAGGGGAAGAGCCGTTGAACCTGAAAATAAGAAGAGAAGATTCGATTAAGGTAACAATCAAACAAAACATCACGATTGACCGCGTCGAAAGTGAAAACTGCGTGTGCGCGAAAAGTGCGAAAACCGCGACGACCGCGAAACCCGAATACGCTAAAGTGGCGAGCGAAATTACGGGCGGCTAAAAAACAGCGGGACCGTAACGGTAGATTCGCGCGAACGAAAATTACGCGAACCGAGAGATTCACTCTCAAGAGTGCAAGATTATCGGGACACCCGGTACGTGACGCGCGAGATACCGCGGCAACGCGAAGTAAACAGACCACGGCGCGCGCGAGAACCGCGACCGCGAAAAGCAACCCAGGAAAGGCGATACGCGGAAATCGGCAGTAAACACACCGCGACGAGCGCGAATACGGCGAAAGCCCAAGCCGCGGCGCGCGAACGGAGACACGCGGTAGTCGCTCGCAAGCTCGCGAGGTGTACAGACACGGTGTTAAGAGTGCGAAGAACCGCGAGTGGAAAGGTGAGCGGAAAACAAGCAAAGCAGACACAAGGTGAACCCGAAAGTGCCAAAAATGGAACAAGCCGGGTTGACCGACAAGGACCGGCGACAAGCGGTGTTACGGAGGCTGCATAATAACACCGTGGCGGAGGAGCAGCGAGAGCGCGCTAGGATGATATTGACACTAGCAGAGGAGTACGCGAAGACGCTACCAACAGACCCGTACGCCACGGAACACGAATCCGTGCGCGAAGAGGTACGGGAGAGCCATGAAATCGCACAGGCCATACAAAAACTAGAGCGCTTAAAAGGAAAAACGGACAGCACATGTGAACAAATTGATGTGCGTCGCCACCCAGGAAAACACTGTTATAGCCAAGGCAATGGTAGCGGTATCATCGAAGTATCAATCGCAGGACGACCAGCCACCCTACCGCATCGTAATAACAGTGCATAAACAAGACATTAAAATCCAGGCGGAAGTACTGGAGGACGAAGCGGTCGAGCACAACGAGCACTACGACAACAACCGCGAGAGTGCACCGAAGACCCCGGAATATATCCTGGGCGACGCGGCGGAGCCAACGGCACCAGCGTCACAGCGGTCAGAGGACAGCATAGGCGTCCAGTGTGACCTGCTGATACCGGAATTCACCCAGAGGGACCATCAGGTCTACGAAAGGACAAAATTCCGTCCGGAAAGGCTCAACCGGTATGGGTTGGAGGAGCCGTCACCGGAACGCGAAACCGAAGACGGAGCAGACAAGTGCGACGACACCGACCAGAGCGGAAGCGAGGGGGCGGAATCCGACGACAGCACGCAATCCACCAGTGGATACCAAAGTCGGGTGAAGGTGGAAGTACAAAGGGAAGAAAGCATAACCCTTGCCACGAGGAGCGCGGGCCGGCGAAAAGCGGCGAGAGCAGCCCGACAGAAGACGAGAACCGTATATGAAGCGGAGCACGCGGAACGCCTGGAAAAGAGACGCGAACTGCGGCGACAAAAGAAGGAGCAACCGTCGTCAGCAATATTGGTGACTAGCGAGTCGTCCGCGGAAGTCCGCGAACTCCCGCTGACGGGGAGCTTGCGGCCGACGGCTGCACCTACCCTGACAGCCGCAGCTAAGAAGCAAGGACCAAGGGTGATAGGGCACCAGGTGCTGCCGCACCCGATCATCGCACCAAGGAAGGGAGAAAAGGAACGAAAAGCGGAGGTAACGACCGGCAAGCCGGGAATAAGGGACATCCGAATGCCGGGATACGTCCGTGCCGCAATACAAGATATCATGCCAGCGGCAATGAAAAAGAAAAACAGAGACTAAATTCGAGTTAGGAATAAGTAGGACTAGGAATAAGATAGGATAGACATTAGAAATAGTTGCGCCGAATTTACGTACAAAGTACCAATTTTATTTCCGTTTTCTACCTCACTGAATTAGACACGAGTTTGGATTTAGTTAATATGTTCTTTGATTAAGTGCCAGGAGCACAAAATTAGACTTCGTTCGATTTATGCGGTATTATTTTGTTTTGAAACCTGCGGACAGTATTTGTTTCGTTCTCCGCGACAGAAATGTAAAATCACTTGGTTCATGCGTTGTTTATAAACCCGAATGGGAATGATTTGTTTTTCTTTCTCCCCAAAGTGATCTAAAAGTTTTTTTTTCTTCTCTTTCGTTTTATTTAAAACCCCAAAAGGGGAACCCGAGATTCAAAAATGAATTTAAAGGCGCGTCCACAACGGGTGACATGGACCCCGGGAAACCATAACGAGGCGAGAAATTAGTCACGCGCCAACGAAGTAGGAATGGTGTGACCGAGCGTGAGCTGAATTACCAGCAAGCCATTATCGTAAAATCAGACTTGGCCGAAAAGGGGTTACCATGACACGTGGTAACCGAATAACGAGAACGGACAAGCCGATAGATCGGTTATCGGCCGGGATCAATTAAAGCCATCATTGCCAAGGCTACGCGACCGGCAAAAGGTATGGCGGATAGGCAGATCGCGCAAACGAGTTACCATGAATCATGGTACGGGGAAGTAGGAGACTAGCGACGCGACCGACAAGGAATCAAGGTAAAACGTTTATATGCACCGCGAATAAGTAAATAGGATCGGGAAAACACGAATCGGTAACGTAGATTCCGTAAACCGGATACCACGACCTGTGGTACGGCTCCGGAAGCAACGGACGGTACGACCGACAAAAGAGCAATGCGGAATAGTGTCAGGTGACGAGATTGAAAGATTAGGACCGACAGTCAGCCGATCGGTAAAGTCAATCCCGAATTAGCGATACCATCGGGGGTGGTAAGGGGTATAAGCGAACCACCCGGGGTAATACCGAACAAACGGTGCGAATGCGTTAGGAAGAACAAGAAACGAGCGAAATCGTCGACAGCGGTCGAAAGCGAACTCCGAATATGTCAATTAGTAAGACCACGTCACATGGTAGCGGGTTTAAGCAAACAAGCAAACGAAGAAGCAAACAAATGATGTAGTCCCACCCCGGGGAGGGAAGATGGGATGAATCCATCAATAAAATATTTATTATGCACACGGGTACCAAGAAACCGGTACCACGCGACGTGGACGGGAGTTTCAGAAAATGAGCGGGCGGACCGACCGATGCGAGGTCAAAGTACATTGTCGGAGCCGAGATTAAGGGAAACGTGACCAGACAGACAGCGGGCCGAAAGCAATATGTAAGAAACCGCGATCCATAGGCGACACGCGCAATAGAGAAACCGCGATAATGGCTAAGAAATTAATAATGTGTGCGCGAGGTTCCATTTCCGATAGAAGGTTCTGGAACAACCAGATAATCGAACGCGAGGTGAAATGGAACGCCGCGAGAAGAATCGAGAAGGAATGTAAGTGAAAGTTATGGGCCATGTGTGGAATGCGGTAAACAGATAGAACAATAGCGAGCGAATAATGGATCGGGGAACGCGGAAGCGATCGAGCCGCACATCTGGTCTGCAGGTGCGAAAACCGGGCGGAGCCGATGGGCGTAACTGCGAGAGAAGTGGGATAACTCCACGTAGTATAAAAGCGAGAGATAATGAGGACTCGAGGAATTCTCCCGTCGCAGCGTGTACAGATAACGTAGAGTCACTTGTAATTAGTAGTACGATTCAATCCATACACTTGACGGAGAATATCCCGCGTACAGCGCGTTAAGTCTTAAGTATCGCGATCCCGAACTTGTACAACTGAAACAAAGTAAAATAAATTATATTTTACCGATCATACAATAGTTCATTCATACGCGATATACCTGCAGCCGTCGGCTGCAATCGAGCCGATGCCCGCGAACCCCAAGGCCATGCCGACCATCGTGGGCGTGCAGTCCCTCCCAAACGCAAAGGTGACGCTCAGGAAGGAGGATCCGGAGGCAGAACGCCAAGGACCGGCGCACCAGAAGCAGCCGAAACGTATCCTAGCGGCCATTACTGACACTATGATATTGCCATAAGAATTTAAGTTAAGTGTACATACGTAGGATTAAGATATAGGATTAAGGGGCATAACCCACTTCAATTCATTTCATTTACGGTTAATAAAACCGAGATAGTTTACGTTTAATTTTGCGAAAAGTTCAGACGCGATTTCCTTTGAGTTTGGTTCAGTTACAAACTATATACGCTATGTCAGAGAATAATAGAATTTTGTTCGAAAAGTTTATGTTTAAAGTTCTGGTTTGATTTTGTTTCACGGGAAGTGACGACCCGACAAATGAGATTTATTTACGTCGTGTGATTTGTGCTCGAGTAGTCGAGACCGTTTGATTATACCCCGAAGGGGACTAAGCTTGATTTGATTTGGTCAAAACGGACAAGATCCGGACCACCCGATAGATTCAAAAAGACTAAAACGGTAATGTTAACTAATCGAGAACAAATAAACAACGGAACATCCACGCTTTGGCATAATTGCCAAACCACTAACAAAAGTGAGCGGTGTAAACCGGGCACAAGCCCGCGTTCGAGAGAAGCGCGCGCGCGTACTAAAGGCGGGCCGACAACACGAAGCGAACGAAAAGACGCATGGTAGGCCGAAGTACCATACGGGAAGCGAGTATCGATAACCACCCGCGGAATGATAAATAAAGAAGGTAGCGGGGTGAGATAGTAGCAATAGTTGCGCACGGAATACGTCCGAACCCGAGAGTCAGTGACCACGGGGATGTGGTCAGCGTTGGACACTGTCCACCCAGCGGAGCGACGAGTTAGGGACGCGAACGCACTAGGGCCGCAGAGAAAAACATAAAACGACACGCGGTTGGCGAACCGGAAGTAGCCAAGTACGAGTTCACGATACCACGCGAGCAAGGTCAGGGTGCCCGACCACCCAGCCACCCGAGAGGGCGAAAACTCCATGCGGGAGGTTGAGAGTCATCCGGGGAACGAGGACCAGGGGTGCTCAACCGGAGTAAGTTCGCGGATTACCGAAATCACGAACCACGGGAGACATGGTTCGGGAGAGTCACCGGGTATATGGCGGAGAAGGGCGACGAATGTACCGGGTGAAACAAAAGCCGCGAATAATGATATAGCGGGTAACGCGAGGACCATCCAACGGGTGTACCGCGTAAAAAGCAAGAAATGGTACGCGTGCTCGGGAAACCGACGGGACGGCAAGAACCGCGAATGCATGAAAAGACATTGGCGGAGGCCACAAGGTAATTAAGTAACAAACCACGAACCGCGACCGTGTAGTTCCTGAGAACGGGTTACCATGGTCAGAGAAAAACCATGAAGGCGGGGGTCGAATTCGGGACAGCTAGGCCAGTGAAACGGGGAGTTGGTAAAACAAACAAAAAACAAAACCCCATCGCGTATGGTCCCCGCGTTTAATAGTTTGCCGTACCATAAGAGACGCCAAAGACCCATGCCGGCGGAGCGTGTGATTAATGAGCGAGCGTGTTGAGATGTAAGTGACCCATGTAAATGCCGAGGGTCACCTTCCGATACGACGAATGTCGGGACGTGAGAATATGCGAGATAGTGAACAAAAGGAGCGTACGGCAGGTGAAACTAGGCATATGGTCGAACAATAGCGATAAATCGCATGAAGAAATTGTTTGCGCGCGAGGAATGCGAAAATGAGGACCATGTGGCGAAGAGTATGGAACGCGGAAGTAACGACGGGAATACCGGAGCGACAGATCCGCCCAGAGCAATCGAGCCAAGGCGTGGCCAACTGGAAAAGGGGAACCAGCCCGGAGATTGGTGGTCCACCTCGGAGAGGGGAGAAAAAGCGCCGGGATCACCGGGTATATCTTGGAGCGCGGAGAACGAATCGAGGATTCCGCGCTAGAGCTTCAACGAGTATAGTCGACTCGGTCTTGTAAAACCTTGCGATCCAGAACTTAGACTCTGCGTAACATATCCCGCGGTAGACGCGTTAAATCTTAAGCATTGTACAATCTGAAACTGAAGAAAATAGATTATATTTTATTATCTAAAAACACAGTAGATTGATTAAATTCATTTGATTACGGCTTACCTACCTAAAAGACATACTTGCCTGATCCTGATACTTACCTGTGGGCGATCCAAGTCCGTGTGGGGAGATCCCGAGCCGGTCCAGCGTAGATCCGGAGACACAGTCAGCGGTGCACAGCTGCAGTCCAGAAGAGATCCGAGGTGCTTGGTCCAGCGGCGATCCGAGATCCAACGGCGACGAGACGACCTGAAACAGAAAAAGGTAGAGGAATTAGCGGGGCGTCGAAGGGTGGGAAAAGAAATCCGTGTAGCGATAAATAACCTTTCTCGTTTTGGTGGTTAAAACCGAGTGGCGACCGTGTCGGGGACACTCAAATACAGACAAACGGGGAAAATACCTCCTCCGTTCGGTTACAATACCTACCTCGACAAGATACTTACCTGATCCACCAACTCACCTGTCGGTCCGACTTCCACTTGGGGAGATCCAGAGGCGGTCCAGCGGTGATCCAGAGACATCCATCGACGGTGCACAGTCGTGGTCCAGAGATCCTAAATCCGTGGTCCAGCGGTGATCCAAGATCCTCCTTGGCGAGTCCAGGCGACCTGAAACAGAAGAAGAGGGGAGTCAGCGTGGCGTCGAAAGGTTGGAAATAAAATATTAATAGTCCTTTCTCGGTTTCGGAAGGTAGAAAATCGAGTGGCGACCGTGTCGGGAGACATTAAATCAAAAAAAGGGGGAAAAATACTCCTCCGTCCGGCTACAACCTCACCTCACCTCACCTCACCTTGCAACCGCATGCCCCCCAGTCGCAACCGAGGGCCGTGATGGAGTTCACGGCGCAACCGGAGACCGAGTTGACGCGGCAGCGTCAAGACGGGATCATCCAGGTTCCAGAGGTTCTGTCCTCTGTCTCAACGACCCCAGAACCCGCTGCAGGGGTTCCGGCAACGGTGGTAGGCCAAAGGGCCGCGATGCCGGCTTATCAAGCGGAGCCGCCCGATCAGATGGGAGGCGCTTCTAGCGATCGAGGGCGTCGTAGCAGAGCTGGAGGCGGCACTGAAAGGTATGGCACCCGCCGAACCACCTATGGCCATAGCGGCCATGGACATGCCGACGTTGGAGGACGCGGCAGACCACGCTACAACCAGGGGAAAACCCCAGTAGAGACTCTAACTATTGAGAACACGCTCCGAGGACGAGGCGATGAAAGACCCGTCCGGCGTTTAGATAATAAGTTAGAATGATAAGCGTTTTCTACCTAGCAATTAAGTATTAGATTCAGTCCATCTTATTTTCATTTTGGCCGTAAACTTCAGTTTCCTTTTATTTTGTCCCGCGCTAGGACCGAATATTCACAGCGCAATTCATGGACACGCGGCCACACACAATCTTCAGTAGATTGCCGGCAGCGCGAGCAAACACCGTGGTACCCTAGAATCAAAGCCACGATAGGACCCGCCGGTAAAAAGCATAACTGGCGACCGAGTAGAGCCTAGAGAATAATCAGGGCCGAGTAACAGTCTAGTCTGAGCACGGGCTCAAAAGATGGCGTCCCACGCCGAATCCGGGTTAACTAACATCCGACTGCGGGATGAGCAGGGCCCATAAACTAGGCAGGGCATAGAAACGGGTTACGTGCCGCGAGGGGCCCAAAGATGGCGTCCCATGGCGTTAGCATAAGTTTAAGCGACAGGAAACTGCCATACCGACCATTCGAGACTCGGAGGATAAGTAGATTACGGAACATAGTCATTCCTAGTCATGGTCACGCAAATGGCGGACCGTTAGTCATTAACACAATTAAACGTCATCTGCGAGATGTCCGAGCCTCGAATAACAATCAGTACGGAGCGAATTTTGGGTTAAGCGACGCGTTCGCAAGATAGAATCCCATCGTCCGGGGTCAAAGGTCAGACGGGCCCATGACGCACCAACTCGCGAAATAGACAGTCGGAACCGCGACGTAAGCCCTTCAGGCGACACACAGGGGTCCCGAGATAAAGCAGATTCGACCGCGGAGGCGATCCACCCACGCACCGGGGAAATCGGAAATTAGGGATAATCCGCGGGAACAAATGTTATCTGGAACACTGCCGGAACCTGGTACACCCGTGCATCAGGTTCCCGTCGAGATACGACATCGGGAAGACGAGATAAAGTCCCGTCACCGAAACTCCCAACCTGGGGGTCCGCCGCGAGAACAGTCAGCGGGGACCACGCTACTAGGTAGCCAACGGCGACCAGTTAGGGTCGACGTCAACGGCGGTTGACTACCGTTGCACCTGGACATCTTCTTCTGGAAGATGGCCCGGATGGATCATCAGGATGACGAATTAGACGATGCGCGCGGGTTGCCGTCAACGGCAGAGCGTTAAGGTAAAAAGTTGGAAACCCACTACCCGGGAGCTAAAAGTGGAGGTCATCCTGATGGTACTACGCGCAGAAGTTTCTAGAACTTCGAAACAATAGGCGCGCCATTCGAAAACACCGTGACAACCCATACCGCGCGGCGTGATGCGGAAGAGAAAGTCGCAGTAGCGGCGTGGTGGGGGTAAAGCGGCAAGGTGGGGAGCCCCAGCGAGAAGCGAGGCTCGGGGCAGTCCGCCGGAGAACGCTATAGAGGTAACACCTATGTTCGACGCGTTCGGGAATTTTTTCTATCAACTTCCGTGAACAATGTCCGAATCGAGCGAAAACCATAACTGGCGAGTAATTAACATCCGGGGATGTCCGCGTAACGCGTTATCGTAAATTAATTCGAAGTTTCGCAAAGTTAAGTGACCGCGTCACACGAGCGCGACCGCGACCCATGTGGTACTTTAACTTTTGTATAACGTCTTCGAATCAACAACCACCTGTAAATAAGGCTGAAAGGGAATAAAGTGATTGTGCAGTTGTGAAAATTAAACCGATTATCTCAAAGTTACTTACCTTATACTTACCCGTTCCTCCAAGTGCGATCCATCGAAGTCCCTCGTCGATCCATGGTATGCCGGTGTGTGCGATGATCCTGGAGTCCTCGACGGCGATGATCCACGGTGCAGGGGTACCTGAAAAAAGGAAAAGTTAGACGGAATAATCGGCGAGTACTTAGTACGTACCTGTCTGACGAGTGGCGGTACATCTGAGTCCCACGCCGACCTCGGTATGCCAGTCAGTGCGATGATCCATGCGTCCGCGATGAAGATGACCCACGACCAACAGGAACCTGAAAAGGAAATTAATTAAACAATTTGCGCGACCACGGCCCCAGCCGAATGTGCCTTCTCGGTGGGCCGGTGAAACCGAGTGGCGACCGTAGAACTAGGACAAGAAGAGAGCGCCCAGCGGCCATCTGCGACCCGGTCCGGTCACAACCTCACCTCACCTCACCTCACCTCACCTCACCTCACCTCACCTCACCTCACCTCACCTCACCTCACCTTGCAGCCGACGGCTGCAACGGCGACGCCTGACGAAGGTACGAAGCGACGGCCAAGGATCCTCGACGACCGGATATTGCCGAAGCCGATCGTACAGCGAGGAAAAGGGCCGAAGGACACAACGGAGGAGAAGCCAAAAAAAACCACCATGGCGGACGTGCTGCTATCGCAACACGTGAAGGCAGCAATCGGGGACCTAGTGTTGCTAAAGAATAAGCAGTAAAGACATAACTAGTGACATGTACATATAGACTAAGCAAATAGATTAAGTTCGCGTTAAGATTAAGATTAGTAAGTAAGAAGAAAAATTAATGCGCGCGTGAAGAACGCACATGATTAAAGAGAGAGATAAAGGATGCGCCGGGTGTGCATAGCGCCAGATGCGGGAGTAAGTCCAAACACCGGCAAGGGCTGGTTAAAACCCCAATGACAGCTCTTGTCGAAGTTTAGTTATTTTCTTTTCAGGCTGTATTTGTTTTTTAGTTGTTTTCTCTATTTTTGGGGCGTTTAAAGACATAACGAGTTAAGTTTGGTTTTAGTTTATGTGCCAGGAGCACAAATTAAAAAGTTTTGTTTTCTTTTCACAAATCCGCTGGTTATTTTCCAAACTCCATTTTGTTTCAAAAGGCGATAAGAGGAGATGCCTTGTTAAAAGGATTCGTTGGTTTAAAAACCCGAAGGGAAATCCGAGACTCAAATAAACCTAAAGGCGCGTTCACAACCGCAATCGGGATAACACGATGCCTGGCACACGGTAGGGAACAAAACCCGTAACGTCTGGCGACCGTGACAGGACACTGTAAATCGGAAAGGGGGAAAAAATACTCCTCCGTCCGGCTACAACCTCACCTCACATCACCTCACATCACATCACATCTCTCTCTCTCTCTCTCTCTCTCTCTCTCTCTCTCTCTCTCTCTCTCTCTCTCTCTCTCTCTCTCTCTGTGAGTATTGCTAGTTCATCATATTTTTGCTCCTGCTTTTATTGATATTTGTTGCTGCTGTGATTTGCCTCCGGGCCGTTTTCTTGCAGGCGCATGCAGGCTTTTTAACTGCTTATTGATAGCATTATATCAATCTTTGAGGCTTGTCTCCTTTATACAATTTATTCTGGACGAAAGGGGCTGCCTATTTCTTAACCTCAATTGGGACCGGCAGGGGCCTCTTGCATGCTTGCTTTTCATCTGCTCCTTCTGCACTCTGCTGCTCGCGGTGCGCGTGGCGCGTGTTGATCTGGTTACGTCGGCGGGAGTTGGTGCGCTTGCGGTGCTGCTATTGGCTGAGGTGTGCGGCCGTTTTGTTTGACGCGCACGCGCTGCTGGGCGATTTCGTGGTCATCCTGACTCCATCGTGTGGCGTTGTCTTTCCGCATGCTTGACATGGAGTCGCGTGTGTGTGACAGGTGTAAGAAGCCGATCGTCAACGACTTGCGCGAGTGCGAGGGGTGTAAGAAACTGTTCCACCCTGGCTGTGTTAGGCCGTACGCTGCATACAAGTATGCTGAAGCGTGCTGCAGGGCTCTTGCCGCCACACTGAGCGCGCCTCTTACACCTGTCAGCGAGAAGCGACTACACACTCTTTTGACTTTGCGAGTGTACCGTCGGCGAACTCAGTTGCAGCCCGCTGACGTGCTCCTTCAGTCAATTCTAGCCAGGCTTGAGGAGTCTGACAAGAGGATGGCCGCTAGACTTGATGAATCGGACGGAGAGGTTTGCTGCCAGGTTTGACCAGTCGGATAAGAAGATCGCTGCCTTTATGGAGCGGCAGGAGTCGGTGAACGCCGACTTCGCGCACAAACTCAATCAAATACCTGAGCTCTTAAAAGTCATAAAAGAGCAGGACGAAAGAATTGCGTCACTTGAGGCTCAGTGCGCGCAGTTGCGTGGCTCCGGGCTTGTTGAGCGGGAACTGTCGGCACCGCGTGTCCCCCGGACGTCCGAGATTATTATCTCGGGCATTCCTCGATCTTTCGCCGTAGCATCCAGCGAACTAGTCAGCAGCGTCTTTCACGCTCTCGGATTGCCTCAGCTCGTCTCCGACGTCCTGGGGACCCGCGATGTGGCTGGGCGCGTTGCGCCTGTGGCGTGTGACGCAGCGTCGGCGTCCGTTTCGGCCTCCGACCAGGCCGATGCTGCTAGTCCTAGGAGGTCAGTAATAGTCGCGCTTAAATCTTGTGAGATTCGCGACCACATCATAAAAATAATGCGTGGCAAGCGCCGTTTAGCTGTGAGTGACGTTTTTTCAACTAACATTCCTGGCAATATTCATGTCAACGAGATGCTTCCAACCCACACTTATAAACTATTGCGTCAAGCGCGGGCCAAAGCAAAGCAATTGTCCTTTAAGCATGTCTGGAGCAGAGATGGACAAATTTTTGTCCGCAAAGATAACGGTCTGCCTCCAATTCTGATAGCCTCCGAGGCTGATCTCGCCGGGCTTCAATGACCTTCTGCATCGGATGTCGTTCTCCCTACTTCGTGTGATTATGTCAAGGTTGCTTGCTTCAATGCCAGCTCCCTTCCTGCCCATCTCGAATCAATCCAGGCCTTCTTAGCGTTCAATTTCTTTCACATTATTTCTATTTCCGAGACCTGGCTTCACTCTCATATTTCAGATGACTTAGTGCGTATCCCTGGATACTATTTGTTACGGGTGGATCGAGAGGGCAGAGAGGGGGGTGGTGTGGCCTGTTATATACACGAATCGTTACGCGCAGCGAGTTTTGGCGTCATCGCCTTCTGCCTTCTCTAATGAGCCTGAATTCCTCATTCTCGACATTCGGTGCAGTGCAGGTGCGCTCCTCTTATTTACTTCCATGTATCGCAGGCCGAGAGGTTGTAATTTCAGTAAGTATGTTGACACCCTTACCACATTTATGCATAATTACAAGAATATTATCATTACAGGCGACCTAAACTGCAATCTCCTTACTTCTTTCTACGAATCTAATCACCTTAAGAGTTTAGTTTCTCAATTGTCACTTAACATTGTTCAGTCACACTCGACTTTTCATACTCATTCTTCTGATTCATGGTTGGATGTTTTCATAGTCGACAACTTGGATAAAGTCTCTTCGTTTCGTAAGTCTGACGCTCCTTTCATTAACGGTCACGATCGTATTGAGTTAACCTACTCATTTGAAGTTTGTTCTCCCAAGAATCGTACCTTAGTTCGACGTAGCTATAAGAACTTTGACGAGCGGCGTTTCATTGAGACTGTCTCTTCCACGTTGTCTTCATCTTTCCCTGCTGATTTTGGCTGTGAGAGTCTCGGCGAGTCCGACATTGACGGCTTTCTCAGCACCATTACCAACGATATCACCTCCAGCCTTGACCTACATGCTCCTATCCATACACTTCGAGTGACCCGTCCGTCGGCGCCTTGGCTTACCGATGCTCTCGCTTGCAGAATTAAGCATCGCAACTGGCTTTACAATATCGCGCGAAGATCTGGTAGCATTCTTGACTTCCACATTTACAGGTTATTTAGGAATGAACTCACCCTCGACTTGAGAAGAGCTCGAGAGCACTTTAACATGGAGAGATTGAGTTCAATTTCAGATCCTTCTAAGATATGGCGAGAGCTTGCCAATCTTGGATTAATTGAATCACCTCTCTCTTCACCACTTAACTTCTTTTCTCGCGATCTTCTGAACGCCCATTATGCCTCCATCTCCAATCGTCATCCTTCCTGTTCACAATCTCAATTTTCCGACATTGTTTTGTCCATAGCTCCCAATGAACCACTTTTCAGTTTTTCTCAAATTTCTTACGACAACCTACACTCCTTATGTATTTCCTCTTCCTGTTTCTCTGGCCTCGGGTTGTGATCAGCTACCACTGTACGCTATCGCCCTGGCTTTGCCCCATATTGGCAATCTTATTTCTTCATTTTTCAATAGCTGTCTCAAGCTTGGTTATTTTCCGAGGCTGTGGAAACGTGCCATATTGCGCCCTTTGTCTAAGGTAAAAACTCCTACCT
This sequence comes from Temnothorax ravouxi, assembly GCA_030770255.1. Classification (NCBI taxonomy): domain Eukaryota; kingdom Metazoa; phylum Arthropoda; class Insecta; order Hymenoptera; family Formicidae; genus Temnothorax; species Temnothorax ravouxi. The sequence goes on from JASTWP010003660.1 coordinate 18,188, forward strand.
CCCCTTCGGATACTAGGCCTATAGCCAATCTTTGTGAGCTCTCCAAGTTATTTGAGAAAGTCTTGCATTGTCAAATCGTAGACTTTATCAATTCCCACCATATCCTCGATGATCGACAGTCTGGATACCGTAAGGGTTATTCTACACAGTCTGCTCTCCTTCGATTGCTTCACGATATCAAGAGTGGCGTTGACGTGGGCGAGGTAACAATACTTGTCCTTTTGATTTCAGCAAGGCTTTCGATACTGTCTGTCATCTCCTTCTGCTGACTAAACTCAGGAGGCTAGGGTTTTCAGATATGGCCCTTAAACTAATTTATTCCTACCTCACGGGTCGCTCTCAGGCTGTCGTTGATCTGGATGGTGAGCTCTCTGATTGGCTGTACGTCACTTCTGGTGTTCCTCAGGGGATCCGTTTTAGGACCGCTCCTCTTCTCCTTATTCATCAACGATATTGGCGCCTTCCTCAGGTTTACCGAGCGTGTGATATTTGCCGACGACACGCAGATTTATCGTAGATGTCTTCCTAGTCAGCTGAATACTGCCTTGCGACTAGTGTCGTATGATGTAGGAGTTATCTCTGAATTCGCCGCAAGCTAATGGACTTGTCACTAAATCTTAGCAAATCCAAGGTTTTAATACTCGGCAGCAGGCGTTATGTTCGTCAGATAGACCTCAGCGACTTACCTCTCATTTCTGTCAATGGCACTTCCATCCCATATATCACTCAGACGCGAAACCTGGGAGTATTCATGAGCTCTGATTTGTCATGGCAGAGCCATGTCTCGCATATATCCAGGAGAGTACATTTTACGCTTCATAAACTCAAGTTCCATAAAAACTCCTTATCTTTTAATCTACGCGTAAAACTCGTGACCTCCTTGATTTGGCCCTTGTTGGACTACTGTTCTGTCGTGTACAACGACGTCACAGATGAGCTTAACACCAAGCTTCAGAGACTCATAAATTGCGCGATCCGCTTTATTTTTAATTTAAAGCGTGATGAACATATCACACCATTCCGACATCGTCTGGGGTGGTTGTCGGTCAAAAATAGACGGTTATACTTTCTCGGCATTGAAATGTTTAAGATTTCTCATGACATGTCTCCTGGCTATCTCTCTGATATCTTTGTTTATCCTGATCCCTCACTCAGAAGATTCGTCACGTTTAGCTCAACAACACGCTTTTCATGTTCCTATCCATCGAACTGAGACGTATCGCAAATCTTTCCACCTTGCAGGCACATACTTGTGGAACTCCCTTCCGGTCAATGTTGTGTCGTCATCGTCTATCGCGCTATTTAAAAGCAATCTCCACGACTATCTTTTCTCGCTTGAGCGTAATTCGGAGTTCTAGCGTGAGCCTTTCTATTGCCTCTGCATTATTCGGTTCATGGGTGTCAACATACTGTATATATTGTACATATGCTAGATAAAGTTTAAGCTATACTTTAGTTTCTTTTTTACTTATTTTTCTATTGTCATATGCTAGATAGGTTTAAGCTACACTTCAGTTTCTTACTATTTTTCTAGTCATCTGCTTATGTTGTGAGCTTACTATATTTATCTGTCCATCCTTCGCGAGGGACGAGTAGCATGCTTCAATCTCATTTTTAATTTTAATTTCTTCATTCATCTATTTCGTCCTTCGCGCGGGGAGCATAGCATTTACTTCCATTTTCATACATTGCACGATGTACATCCGCAGAATTATTACTGTTCTTATGTTTTTATTTTTATTTGCATTTTGTTATTTTCTTATGTAGTTTTTATTTGTATGCATTTATACATTACTTATTCATGTATTGCCTAAAGCCTATTGGCTATGGCAGTAATAAATAATCAATCAATCAATCTCTCTCTCTCT
>JASTWP010003661.1:0-20051 GCA_030770255.1 Temnothorax ravouxi
CGGTCGACCACTCCGCCGTGCGTCCTCCGAGCGCCCGTTCTTCCCTCGTCGCGACTATTGTCGTTACATTCGGTGGGTGATCCCCTGCTCCGGCACCACCTGTCATTCCTACGAAACTTAGCGCAAAAAGGTTAGTTAACGCGAGTAGCCCTCCCTCGACTCGAGTCGAGGCGCCATCCCTGACCTTCCCCTCGGCCGAGCTACCGTCCGGACGGAGGACGTGACAAATGTCACGTCACAACACATACACAATACCGTCTTAATAACGCTTTGTAAAGTCCTACATAATAAAATACTCAAATTTTTTAAATATTTATTAATTTTTTATTTAATATTTTATTTAATTTTTTATTTAAATATTTATTAATTCAAATATTACATACCAATATAACTATCGATATCTTCGGGACTCCATCTATCAAAGTTAACCCATAAGCACGGTTCTTTTTTTTCCCATTTGGTCGAAATATCGACATCTCTGCATCTCTGTATTAAAAAGTCAAAAAGTGTCAAATACTACAAACTCTTGTAAGTTTGAATTGTGATTACTTTTTACGGGACAATAATGTATAATATACGTACCAATATAACTATCGATATATTCGGGACTCCATCCATCAAAGTTGATCCATAAGCACGGTTCTTTTTTTTTTCCATTTGGTCGAAATATCGACATCTCTGCATTTCTGTATTAAAAAGTCAAAAAGTGTCAAATACTACAAACTCTTGTAAGTTTGAATTGTGATTACTTTTTACGGGACAATAAAATATACCAGGAAATATACATACCGTTACGTTTCCAATAAAGAATGGTGAATAAAATGGTTTTCCATAATTTTTAAATTTTGGTGGTTTAATTATATTAGAGGAAGTATGACATGTGAAAGTTGACTCATAAGCACGGTTCTTTTTTTTCCCATGCGCTATTGATATATTATCATCACTGCATCTCTGTATTAAAAAGTCAAAAAGTGTCAACTCTTGTAAGTTTGAATTGTGATTACTTTTTACGGGACAATAATGTATACCAGGAAATATACATACCGTTACGTTTCCAATAAAGAATGGTGAATAAAATGGTTTTCCTTAATTTTTAAATTTTTGTGGTTTAATTATATTAGAGGCAGTATGATATGTGAAAGTTGACTTATAAGCACGGTTCTTTTTTTTTCCTATGGCGATATTGATATATTATCATCACTGCATTTCTGTATTAAAAAGTCAAAAAGTGTCGATTCTTATAAGTTTGAATTGTGATTACTTTTTACGGGACAATAATGTATACCAGGAAATATACATACCGTTACGTTTCCAATAAAGAATGGTGAATAAAATGATTTTCCATAATTTTTAAATTTTGGTGGTAATTATATTAGAGGCAGTATGATATATGCTTCTATTGTTACGTTGAGCAATATATTGGAACTGAACAAATCTTTTCTTTACAAATTGACAGATGAACCATGGTAATTCGTGAGACAAGCATGATATCACCTTTGACAGTATTACTTTTTAATCAACGAAAGATTCAATGTTATAAAGTAATTAAATAATTTAATCTCATGATTAACCACAGCAGTGTAGTGGAATAGGCAACATTATATAATTTATATTTCAAGATCATTTTAGCTGGATGATGGCGCGAGAACATAATCTGATAGAGAACCAAGTTTCTTCCAACTTGAGTTGTAAATTGACTTTTCCCAATATTAAAGATAATGTTTCTAAGAATCTCTCTCTTATTTTTTTTTATTCTTTAATTGAGATGACTTGTATCTAATCATGACAACCTGGTTGTCTTCTTGATATCAATTGCTAAATTGCCTAACTCTGCAGCATGTTTAATCAATGCAATTGTAATGATTGTCCATAATTTTTGTCTCATTTTCTCCATACCTCCTAGATGTCCTGTATAGAAAAAGTCTCCTTCGATAGGGTTCAGGTCGACTGTTATAATTTGGAGGACATAGTCTCGAGTTGTTAAATACTTTTACAATTAGAAACCAATAGTGATTAGTTTTGTACAATTGTTTTAATCCGCACATATCATCAATTACAGATCTAAACATATATACAAGTGCATGTCGAAATTTAGGATTCCATTTAGCAAGATCCAAATTAAAAATTTCCAAATCTCTCTTTCTCATTTGTTGTATTTCTCCATTAGTCATAGTCTGATGACAAAACAATTGTTATTAATGTTAATGCACTACATACTTTAAGATTTGTTTGCAACAAAGAGCGAGTATTTCTGTATCTTTCTTTTCTTTTGTTTAATATATAATATATAGTATATAATAATTTGCTTAAATCTTTTTTTTTGTCTAGAACTGCTGATGTGCTTTTGAAAATATCAGGATTAAATTTAGAAATAGAAGTTATCGTAAGTGAACAAATGCTTTCTTTATAATTGCCAATTAAAAGTTATTGTATTTTAATTCAGTCTAATGAATCGTAATTCGACTCAACAAGAAGATTGTATCCACTTTGGATGGAAATTTGTGGTTTACATAAAAATCTCAATTTTTAGGAGGTCTATAGGCCAGATTTTAATAGTTATGTCGAAAATATTAGAAATGTAACAAATTCGTTTGATGAATGGGAATTCCCGTGACAGAGTATACATTTAAAAGACGTTCGTATTTGATTCTACGCGGTATATGCCGGTAAAGCGATGAAAGAGGCACCGAATATTTCTTCGATTTTCCAACACGCTGAGTACTCCCGTCTTTACATCCTTGATTACTTTTGACAAGTTTTCCTCTGAGTAATTTTTATAATGCCTTCTCTTTACTACAACTTTTTCATTTTGCGCAGTCTCCTGAAATAAAACAATAAGAAAGATCGTAGCATAAGACAAAAAATATATCTTGGAAACTTTCTAAAATAAAGATTTCTTTACTTTATCTTTTTCTGCTTTGGTTTGATTTTTTGGTTATTGTCTTTGGTCTTATTTAAACAAAGACTGCCGTAAATTCTGCACATCGCATTGGGCCTCGATTTTTATCCTATGTCTTGCTTGACCTGCGTAACACGGGGCGTAAATGTTAATTAGAGTTCTTTTAGTATGAAACTTTTCAGAATGGAGTCCGATCGGAATTATTCCGTTTTCCTTAAAAAAATATAACGGAAATAACTAAATTCTGATCGGAATCTATTTTGAATGTAAAAGTTCTGTAATACGTACCCTGCAGTGCTTCAAGTTTTCCTTGTACGTTGTCGTGTTTGCACTGCATTCTCATCGGAGTAAATCTGAAAATTGACATTGTCAAACAACAACTATGAATACGGCTCTTAATGAATTGTTACTCATTTATCATTTCAGCTTCATCCATCTATTCGTGAAATGTTTCGACAGTTAAATTTTCCTGTTTGAATATAAGATCAGACAAGTCTTGTTCCTTTGCAGAATAAGGTTCTCTGGACGTCGATGGTCTGTAATGAACATGTGGTTTCGAATTACACATAAATTGTGCATAATTAATAATAATAATTTATTCTTATTGTGTACCTCACGGCTTTACAAGGCGTTTTTAAGGAATGTACCCAAACTTTTACGATCATTTTCCTTCAAATCCTGGCCATTGGGCGGCCTCACATGTTAGCTATAGTACCCACTCTCTCTCTCCCTTCATGCCCCCCCGGTCTTCTCTTTTGCGACTTCCTTTCCTTCTCTTCTTATTTCCTCCGTGATTTCTTGCTCTATCTCTCCTGGTTCCTTAACTTCTCCTCCAAACTCTTCTTCCTCCATCCCCTCCTTTTTCTCCGAATCTTTTCTATCCATTTCATTACTTCTAGTCCTTTTTTTTCCTCTCTTAAAAATTCTTTTAACTGTATCTCGCTTTTTGTCGCTTCACATTCTCTTAGTATATGTTCTATGTTCTCCTCTTCTTTTTGGCATATTCTGCATCTTCTATTCTTTTCCTCTCTCCAATGTTTGCTACCTTTCACCTCACTTCCGCATCTGTACCTGGCTATCAACATTCTATCCTTTTTCTTTTTTCCTACTAAATACTATGGTAGCTCCTCTGTTATAATCTCTTTATATTTGCTGTTGTATCCTGACTTGTTTATTCTTATCTGTCTCTCCTCCTTCTCCTTTTTCTCTATTCTCTTTACGAGACTCTCCGCCGCCTCCCGGTCCAAAATAATACTCGGTGAGGTTCCGAATATATTCGACTGCGTATAAACCGCAGTCGTTACTGCCACTTTGTTATTGTGGCACTCTGGGATTTCGAAATGTTGCAAGTTGCTTCGTTATAATTTACAGCTTGGTAAATATCATGTGCCATTTCGGGTTTATATGACTGATATGAGTCCAGTACGACACAACTTATGCAATGCCCCGCATTAATCCCCTCATTTCTATCCACTTTTAAGATTACGGTAAAAAAGTGAGAGTCTATCACATCACATAGGATGCAGAACTTTACATCTCCTCCTAGATTTGTTCGAATCTCGTTCGATGGATTGTTTAATGTCCGTGCTGCTCTTATTATGCTTAGTGTTCCTGGCGCACATACCCTAGCAATTTTCTGCAGGGCATGTGGCAGACATTTTTTTATGAGCAGGTGTACGGCATCGTCTGCAAGCATCTCTCTATTTTCTACTTGTTTGGCCCATGTATGTTTATTAGAATTTGTCTTCAATATTTTGCTTGAAGCTTCGTCTCTTTGTATATCGTCCATTTCCAATAAAAATGAATTCTTATTATTGCAGCTGATAACTTGATCAATCTAGCTGTAGCCGCATTCATCGGTCTTAGAACAGATCGGCCACCGCAGGGATTTTGATAGACTATCCGATTCAACGACATTTGCCCTTAACACATTTTTTTATCTGGATTGAACACTTGTGTCGATTTTCTGAGAGTATTTCTGTGGCAAGTATTATCGCCTGTTGTAACCTAGTTCTTGCTGTTCCTGTCGAGGAAGTTGGTCACGGCCTGAGCACGTGCTATATGAGTGACTCTTGTGCATAATTATTAATTTCTTTATTAAAATTGGTTTAGGGAAGGGAGGAAAGAAGATAGTTAAGTAAATGTATAATGTAGGTATTTTATACATGGAGTAAAGAAGATAGTTAAGTAGATGTATAATGTAGGTATTTTACACATGGAAGTGTGTGTGTCGGTGGGGAGAAATCTACCCTACCTATTGCGGCGCACTTCACTCGAAAGAAATATTAATGCGAAAATAAAAAGTAATTGGATTGTGTCATTGCATGCGTATTTTTATTCATCTTTTACAATGCGTTCTATTTTAAAACTTTTAAATTGACTATATAACTGGTTAGAAACACTTATTATTTTAAATCACAACTACTGTCATTTATGCTTTTGTATGTTGATAAATCGTTATCAGGACGGTCTATAACAATATCTATAGCATCATTTCCATGTTCCAGTTCTCTTAGTCATATTATTATTGTTTCGAGAAGTAAAAAACAAACCGTGGATATCTTTAGCAAAGGTAAAGAAGGCTGTTAAAGCCGCTTGATATATATCCACCATATTTATGATATTTCACCACTCAACCACTCGTCTTTTTATAGACTCGTCTTATTTAAATAATTGATCGCGATCTTGATATGTGTGTATCAAGTGGCTAATTTTACCTGGTAGATTCGTCCTTGCTTAATGTATGGAGCAGCCGCAATCTCGGTTTAATGCTAATGTGTCACACCTACCGTTTGCGAATAGCGCCAAGGCTTTTCGCTGGCAAATAGTTTAATTGACAGGATGCCAAATGTTGGTTTTAAGTAGTCTCGTAGTGAACTACTCGTTTTTAACGAGCCTTTTTGCGCGGACTTCTCGCGTCGCATCATGGAGCAATGTCATAGTTCCGTGTGTTTTATCTGACAAAGGTGAATAAGCGGATGAGGACAGTCATGATCGGTCGTAATTCCGAAATTTTTGTTAACTTCTTGATAAAGGCTCGACGAAATGAAGAAACTCGATCTCCTCGATTTCAGTAAACTGTTCCGGATACCTGTAATATATAAATTAAACTGCATATGAAAATTATTGTTAATACAGTAAACATAATTTTACTGTTATTGAATGTATCAATATTAGTTGTATTCACCGGTAGGTCATCTGAAGTTATCGGGATGACATTGAGGAAAATTATAATAATAAAAATCACTTTTATCAAATACATTATTGCTTATATAACTGACTCGAACACAACTCGACACAACACTAATCGTCTTGTACACTGACTGGTAGAGTGTACACATATATATACTGGTCGTACCCACCTCGAAAAAATTTCCGATTCGCCCGTTGTTTCGTCGATATAATGACAACAATCGGAGCATTTCAAAATATTCCGCACATTCTTCGTAATTAAAGCTTGCTGTTCCTGTTTCTTGTTCAGGCGGTATCAGTCTTAATCGAGTCGCGTGCCCCGTGGACTGTACTATAAGTAATTGCGACTTACCCGCAAGTCAGGGTGTTTAAAATTAAAGAAGGACAAGTGTAACGAATATAAATCTTTATTAAATCAAATATCAAAAAGAATCCGAGCGTTGTTCTTTGCTACGCGGATTGACGGACCCCAGTGCCACTGCGAACGATCTGATCGCGGTACGGCACAACAAATTATTTATTGTAAGAAATCTTTATTCAAATCAAGATGGTGTACATTTATCGTGGATCACGCCGATCTGACTTGTCTGTTGTTTAGAGAGGAACTAAACTGAGGCCGTTCTCGTACCTGCTACATCATAGTTCGGTTGTTTTGAAAGCCGTTTTCGACTAAAGTTAGAATTTTCGAACTATAGTCTGTTCTGGCTTGATTTAATCGCTTTAATATTAGTTTTTTTTTTTATCTTAATGACGAAAATTCTGATGAGAGGACTACTTTAATTTGCATTCTCGACACGAATATCCGCACAGAATTTGTATAATCATTAAAGAAGAGCATCAAGAGATACAGAGGTACGTTCAATAGCTTGTTTGTAAATCCCCGGCATCGTCTCTTTACTTTTAGAGAAAATACAGAAGAAAATACAGATCTAAATTACGCTATATAGCCCAAAGGCGGGGCTGAAGGCGTTTATAACTCCAACCGGAGTTAATAACCTCAAAAAAGAACTTTAAGACGACAAATCCCCGCTGCTCGAAAAGACGATTTTAGGAGCGAGCCTAAAATATTCGTCACGATATCGCCCCGTACTTCCGTGGCTTGCTCTCGCGTAAGATCGCTTTCACATAATTTCAGTCTCGATCGTTATATTTCTGCGGCTTTATTATTATAACGTACCGTAAAACGTAGCGTACCGCGCCGGCAACGTTACGGCTTTTGCAATAAACAGAGGTTCTCTCGAGTCGCATGATCATCTCGGAAGAGATAATCAATGTAATCAATGACTGCTCAGACACGCTAATCGCATCTCACTCAAGTGACACGATAATGCTTCATCTTAAACTGTTAAGATTTAAGATAGCTCCGCTGTAACGTGATGTATTTGTGCTAACGGAATTACGTAACGTACGATTTATCTAACCGGAAGGAAGAAACCTGTACCAAAAAAAAGATTGCGACACCGCTCATTGTGACACGTGTTCGTTTCAGGCCTTGACCTTAGTGAAAACGTGCGAGCCAGTCGCCGAGATGTCTATTCTGTGTCTATTGCCTGTTGCCAACTAATCATAGCGTTAGAATTTATTATAGGTTATATTAACGAAATTTTGATTCTATATTTACTGTTCCTATGCCCATTGCCTGGCATTGTGCAAGGGTCATTAGCACTTACCTGTGGAAGAAACGACATTTCTAGATAATAATTTATCTAAAATACACGAAGACGAGATGATCGATTGACGAGAAGCAACGGTCGTGGTCGACGAGAAGCAACGGGCGAGTAGTGACTCCACTGAACGAGTTGCTACGAGCGATCTTCTTTTTTTCCTGGCGCTTTCTTTCCAACGGTAGTGTGGAACACATCAGATTCACTCTTTTTATGATTCAAAATATTCACTTAAAGACGCAGAGTGAAATTCACTCCACGACACAGAGTAAAAAAATTCACTTCACGACACAGAGTCAAAGAAAGTAAAAGAATTCACTCCATATGAATGAAAAGTCATTCCAACTTGAGTGATTCGGTGAATTACTCATTTTTTCGAGTGAAATTTTACTCGAAGAAATTTAGAGAGTATGTAAATCTTTAATAAATACGAGATACAAGTGATACAACCGAATCTATGTAAATCTTATTTAAACATTCATTATTTCAGAAAAACAATTTTGTTTTGCTTGTTATTTGATCAGCATAGATATTACTCGTATCTACGCCGTATTTTCGTCTTGCGCTTTATTTAATGTGTAATAAATACAGGAAACAGTTGAAAAGATCGTTTTAATACAGAATGTAAACGTTAAACATAAAAACGGAAACTAACAGTTAAGAAGAGAACGCATATACGCATACATACATGGATCAGTTACGCATTGGATTTGACTTCGCTTAAAAGCTGTTACCGATGATTTCGCTTAGGGGCTGTTGCCCTGAATCGTGAGAGCGGTAAGCGACGACGCCTGGGGGACTATCGCCCTGAGTCGCTACCTTATTGTTCGGATGCGACAGCGCCTTGAGGTGTAGACCTTGGGTCGCCTTGGCTTGACACACATTTTACTGAATGTTTACAATTGTGTCCTTTGTATAGAATTTAAATGTTTGTCTCGAAGGAAAGGCAAAATCTCGAGCGATCTTTCGTGACCACGTAACCGATCAATACAAACGAGGAATAATCGAAAATCGGCCGTGACAACGAAGGATCGAAAACGCCGGAGCCACATCTAGCGAGCGTTGAAACTCGTCCATAAGATACCGAATTATTTATTTGTACATATAATTAATTGATATACTTACAGGTGAATGTGTGTGTGTGTGCCTGAGCCATCCGACAATCTCTCTTATTCGCTTTATAATTATGTCGTGCACGACGCATATGTTAACTACATAACATATCTCCTTCACGAATTGATAGATTCCGACATAGGGATATCGACTACAACTCTCCTCGCAATACAAACGATAATGGGATGTCATTTTTCTCTGAAAGAAGACAAATAATATGGAGAATAATAATTCTTGCTTTTGTAGTAACTATAGATTTTTAGTACTGGCAGTGAATGTTAGAACGCAGTCTTTGTAGAAATTGTCTGCAAATTATATCTACAGTTTGTCAGAATATCAGCAGTTTTCTTTTTGTTTAAAAAATGGTGCAAATTAGAAATTTGCACTTGGCTTCCTCATAGAGGAAGTGATGTCTTAAGATCACGGTCTTACATACAGGTCTCTCAACTCTGATGTGTGTATGTGCCAAATTTACCGAAATTTCTATAACTCCAGAAATAATTGACCAAATCTTAACGAATTGTATATGAAATAGGGGTAGAATGTTCCAGGGAGTACTATAGAGTGTATAGTTTTTCGTTACCGATTTTCTGGAAACCGTTTTTTTTTTTTAATTTTGAGTAAAAAAATTAAAAAAATTGGTTTCCAGAAAATAGATAACAAGTACTCCCTCGAAAATTCTACCTCTATTTCATATACAATTCGTTAAGATTTGGTTAATTAGTTCTGGAGTTATAGAAATTTCGGTAAATTCGGCACATACACACATACAGACATTTTTTAAAATCTACAATTTCTACGGGTAGAACAAACGTGACAACACACAGGATCGTGACAACCGACGATACGCCTACCACACCAAGCAGTACCGGTTCCCGCCAATTCACAAACAAGAGATAATGCGGCAGGTCGCGAGACTTGTGAAGGAAGGCATTGTAAGGCCTTCCACATCTCCATACAACTCACCGGTCTGGATCGTGCCTAAGAAGGCAGATTCCCACGGCAATAAGCCCTGGAGGACGGTAATCGATTACAGAGACCTGAATTGGAAGACGAGAGACGACGCTTATCCCATGCGTAACATCTGCGATATCCTCGACCAACTGGGCGGAGCTAAGTATTTTTCGGTTCTGGACCTTGCAAGTTCGTTCCATCAAATACCTATGGATTTCAACGACGCCCATAAGACAGCCTTCTCTACACCTCAAGGGCACTTCCAATTCGAAAGGATGCCGTTCGGGCTGAAGAACGCACCCGCGACCTTCCAGCGCCTGATGGACCAGGTCCTAGCCGGTCTCGAAGGTGTCTTTGTGTATATGGACGACATCGTGGTCTATGCCAGCTCTCTGCAAGAACACGCCATCAGAATGGAGAAATTGATGGAACGATTGCGAAAGGCCAACCTCAAGCTGCAGCCCGACAAGTGCGAGTTCTTACGTCGCGAGGTAGTTTACCTCGGGCACGTCATCAGCGAGAACGGCGTCAGGCCCGATCCGCAGAAGATTTCAGCAGTCAAGGATTTTCCACCCCCAAGGAGCCTCAAGAACGTGCGCCAGTTCCTCGGACTGGCGGGGTATTACCGCCGCTTTATACCGCGGTTCTCGCAGGTGGCGAAACCATTGTCGCAGCTCACCAAGAAGGAAACGCCCTTCACATGGGGAAAGGAACAGCAAGACGCCTTTATCGCATTAAAAGAAGCACTCTGTAGTGAGCCTATCCTGCAATATCCGAACTTTTCCCTACCCTTTTTCCTCACAACTGACGCCTCGAATTTCGCGATTGGCGGCGTATTGAGCCAAAAGTGCGGCGACAAGGCAGACGACCTGCCTATCGCATACGCCTCGCGGATTCTCAACTCCGCTGAAAGAAACTACTCCACCATAGAAAAGGAACTCCTCGCTATCATCTACTGCACCAACCATTTCCGCCCCTACCTCTACGGGCAAAAATTCACACTCGTCACTGACTACCAGCCGCTTACCTGGATGCACAGGGTGAAGGACCCGACGTCTCGGCTCATGCGCTTGCGCCTGAAGTTAGAAGAGTATGACTATGAAGTAGTCTACAAACGCGGCAGCGCAAATAATAACGCTGACGCTCTTTTGAGAAACCCACCTCGGGAACCTACGCCGGCTGAAGAAATAATTATTACTGAAATTATCGACGTCACAGAAGAAAAGGTGAAGGACATATTTCCGTCCATCGAATCAACCCCCACCTTCCTCAAACTATGTCCTGTCAGGAAGAAAATGCGTCTCGATTCCGGAAGCGAGTCTCCGTGGATCGGTTGGAGCCATGAAGACGCCCGAGCAGACGACACCAATGACAGAACAGGATCGAAGACTAACGCAATCGGCACCCCCGTCGTGTCCCCGCCTGACGAAGTTCCGACACATAGATTGCGTGAAGGAAGAGTGCGGTTCCGCGACCCACCTGAAACCCACACGCTATTATACAGCCAGCAGGACGCAGCCAGCCACATAGACCCAAGGGACGAGGAAGGCGACAACAGAGGAGAAGACGGGGTAAATGAACCCGCCAAACGAGGACGGGGCAGGCCTAGGAAATTACCACCCCCGGAACCTCCTCCCGTGATCGTCCCCACCGGCAATGAACCCGCCAAACGAGGACGGGGCAGGCCTAGGAAATTACCACCTCCGGAACCCCCTACCGTAGTTATCACTCCTCCGATGCCAGCAACCTCTGTCGACGAACCGGGACCTTCAACTAGTCACACGAGCGTAGAAGTGGGTCATACCACGGAAGAAGGAGAAGGACAAGAAGAAATCAGCTACGAGGACTACGCCTACGCACTCGACGTACCGATTACCTACGACGAGGATAGTGACTCTGAATCCAACGCGTCATTCGCGAGTAACGACGATTGCTACTTACCTGAAGTTAACGAAGAGCCCACGACCACTCACAGGACAGAGTGTCGAATAAAGGAATCTCGCGATCCCCTGCTCTCCCAGGACGACAATCTAGTCATTATAGTAACGGCCAACGGCCGTTCATTCGACGCCGGAGCGCACGAACTCTATCAGGAACAAAAGTTGCCGCTTCTAAACGAACTAACACTAGGTCGAGCTCGCGTGTACCCCGCCGAGTCGCCCAACAAACACATCATAGTTCTTGCCGCGAAGGAACGGGAGAGTATAAGACTGGACCGCTTGATCTTAGACGAGTGCCTTGCTTCGCTACTCGACGTGGTTACCGACTTTGAACTCCGTACCATTAGCATTCGGAAAACGGGAAGCTTGGATGACCACCCCTGGCGTGAGATTCGGTTAGCGTTACAAACCACCTTAGCAGAACGACCCGTAACAATAACCATATGCTTAGGGCTTACTTTAAACCCACCAGCGGAATTACAGAAAGACATCATCGCGGAGGCTCATAGTTCGGCCGTCGGAGGTCATAAAGGTGTAACCAAGACGTACCATCGCGTGCGGGAAAGATATTATTGGACGAAAATGAAAGATGACATTCTAAATTTTATCAGACTGTGCAGGACCTGTCAATTGAGGAAGCTTGTTAGGCAGAAGACCAAACAACCAATGGTCATCACGGATACTCCGGGCCAAGCATTTGATAAGGTCACGATGGACATAGTAAAGCCCATGCGGCGCACGATGAAAGGAAACCGGTATCTTCTCACCATGCAGGATTTGCTTACTAAATACTCGATCGCGGTACCCCTAGCCGAAATCACAGCGGAAGCCACCGCTACTGGCTTTGTCTATAATTTTATCTCCCGCGAAAAACGATTGTATTAAAACCGTATTAAAAGCTTATATGAATTTAATAAGAATCTTATTAGAATCGAATATGCAAATCAATTTTAATTTAAATATGTTATATTTAAATCAAATTAAAGTACCCCATCTTATTTAATCTATATATGGATTAAACTGGACCTTGCTTTGTTAAAATATGCAAAATCAGCCGCACAGACCTAAGGAAATGCAGAGTTAATATGGTTTTAATTTGCCAAATGTGGATTAAATATGGTAATAAATTCAAAATTAATTTGTTAAATATAAATCAAATAAGTCAAATATAATCATATAAGTCAAATATAATCATATATAAGTCAAATATAATCATATAAGTCAAATTTGTCATATAAGTCAAATTTGTCATATATAAATGTTATTTGATCTTATTAGAATTTTATATAATTTTGTTTTAAATTTATACCAATTTAAATTTATTTTGTTATTTATTTTGCCACTTTATTATAGTGGACTTCACGATATAACTGATACAAAAATTGTGTCGCTCCGAGACAGCGTCGCGCGAGAATAGCGCGAGACAGTGTCGTGTCTTCTTGATACCGTTCTTATAACACTCTTTGTCAAATTTTAATTACGAGAAACAAGATCACATCGAATGCCATCTATCGGATACTTTGAGATGCAATAATCTGATCTGATCATATATAATCTTATATGACTATATATATTTTTTAAATTTAAATCAAATATTTACATGTTAAGTTTGACAAACAAAGAAACAAATTTTACCGCAAATATTATTTAAACAAAAATACGTTTTAATAAGAATCAAATTAGAACCAAATTTGGATTAAAGCCGCAATTAAATCAAGTAAAAATCGCATACAGAACACATTAACTTTTTATTAAAGTCTTATATATAAATATTCTGCATCATGTATGGTTCTGGATCATATATAATCCACATAAGTTATCTTATTAAATACAAATTAAAACCATATTTGATTCGAAGTGTTATATGATCCACATAAGTGATCTAATTAAATTTTAATTAAAGCCCTATTTTATTGTGGATCATATTTAATCTACATAACTGATTTTAATAAGTGCAAATTAAAACTGTATTTAAACAAATATAATTTTAATATAAAATCTGGATTTAATTTGAATTTTACCCAAATTTAATATGATTTAATATGATTTTAGTTAGATTCATATTAGATCGTTTTTCGCAGGCTGTCGATTTGGGTGCCCTAGGAGCATTTTGACAGACCAGGGCACTAACTTCACTAACCTCTTAATGAAGAACATTGCCAAGAAGTTCCGTATACAGTATTTTCGCACCACCGCCTTCCACCCACAGTCCAACGGTTCCCTCGAGCGCTCACATCTCGTACTCATGAAATACCTAAAATGTTTTGTTAACAGAAACGAAAATTGGGTCGATTTGATCGAGAGGGCCAATTTCTCGTACAATACCTCAGTACACGAAGGCACGAGGTACACGCCGCACGAACTTGTGTATGGTTGAACTGCACGCACACCATCGCAGCTCGCGTACGACGGAGATCCAGAGACGTATGACCACCACCTCACCAAATTGTTCGATTGCATACGCGAGTTACAAGCTGACGCCAAACGAAATTTGGAGCAGGCTAAGCTAAGGTCCAAGGAATATTACGACCGAAGAATTAATCAGCAGACCTTTGAATTGGGCGATTACGTCTTCTTACTGAATCACAAGAAGTCGAAGTTCTCCGACGAATACGTCGGCCCATATAAAATCATCGAAGTACTCGACCATCATAATGTTCGCTTGCAGATAACTAGAACTAGTAAAATAGTGCATACAAACCGTTTGAGGAAGGCATACTACGAGGAACTCGGGTGAAATGCATTTATTATTTCAGATGGCTCCAATTTTTCTGGTGGGCATACTCCTTCGGGTCACCGAGGCCCTCTTGGGTTATGACTGTGGAGGGTCCAGCTTCAATTCAACTACTGTCTCCCTCCTAGACGTCGGCGAATGCCGCGCACCTGATGGCAAGCCGAACACTACCGTCGTGTACCTGCAACTCCTGCAAACAGCCGAATATGCCGAAACGTTTGTCTACACCTGTAGAATCGAAATTGACCGACACATTACCTACTGCGGCATGCACTCGCATGTATCTCTGGTGCAGGGAGGCCACCGCCAATACCTCATCGATGTCGACCAGACGACATGCCTCAAACTACATGCCACGCGAAGCTTCTCTTACGGACAGTCCGTACCGATCGTTGACTTAGGTCCAAACTCCACTAACTATCGAACTATAACTCTTGCTGGTAGCGTCGCCATAGACGGGACGTGCCACGGGTCTCAATACTCTGACCCCTATGGCACCTGGAACAACGTCGTTGTCGAAGGATCAATCTACATAACTTACAAAAGCTACCACGCTACGACAAAACCTTCACAAGACCTAATAATCCTACGATCCGGTACCTATTGCAAAATTTCCGAGCTTACTTGCGTCGACGAGGACGGATCTAATGTATTCTGGTCCCCACTGCCTGATAATTCTTGTAAATTTCATTCTTACGACGTACTTTATCAAGGGATCGCTACCAAAATTTTTGACCCGGTGTCTCGCTACCCCATCATCTACTCCCTCACCTCGGAAGACACGACGTTTGCCTTGTCAAAGAAGTCCGAAAGATCTATTTGCGGGTTCACACTGATCCAGACTGAACATCCTAAACTTGTGATTGTCGAAACAGCCAAGGACAACCCGTTTGCTCCCAAGGGCCGGATTCTCACTAATAACCTTGATGCGTTTACCTATATAAACTCCAAATTTATCTATGTCGAGAAACACATCAAGCACCAAATCAACGCTCTCTATCAAAGTATTATATATCTCTCAAAAATGTCAATTAGAACAGCAAGTACTTAAAAACGCCCTGTCGTTGGCTAACATCAGACCAGATCTCTTCGCTCATCACCTAATGAAGGGACCGGGTTATATGGCCGTGATCGCCGGGGAGGTAGCCCACATCACCAGATGTATACCCACCGAGGTCGCCAGGAGGCCAACGGAGGACTGTTTCCTAGAGTTACCGATTACCTTTAATAATCAGTCTGCCTTTCTAACGCCCAAAACTAGAGTGATCACACGTACCGGGACAGACTGCAACCCTCTTATTCCCGTAATGTACCTGATGAGAGGAGGATGGGTCAGCTTGACCCCACTGCCAGCCGCGGTGACATCCCCGCAGACCCTGGAACCGCTTTCGCTGCCCGAGTGGCACTACACCGATGCCGAATATCTCGCTAGTAGCGGGATTTACACCGAAAAGGACCTCAGTCGTCTGCGGGAACACATCATGTTCCCGCTCGAACACCCCACTCAGATGAAGAACTTCGCCAAGGCTGCCGCAGGACATCGCGTGCCCTTAGACGGATTTTCCATTAACAATCTCCTGGACGAAGACGCCCTCAGCAAGATCGCCGGGACAACAGCAGAACGACTCTGGGGCGGGTTCCTGAAATTTGGCACAGCCACCGCCGGATTCATCGGGATTTGGCTGGTAATCAAAGCTATTAAAATTGTTGCAGATACCATCATCCACGGATACGCTCTCCACTCCGTCTACGGATGGAGTGTGCATTTGCTGGGAGCTATATTTTCTTCCGTAACAAACCTCTTGCTACACCTTGGCGGGAAAAGACAATCGCCCGCAGAGCGAACGCCAGCACCACGGACCGCCCAGCCTACAGACAACCTATACAAAGGCAGCGCGCCCGTCGAAACAGCGGACCACTCTGCTGTGAAACCACGGCCCAACAGCACTCGCTTCTTGGACCAGACTGGATCCACCTCTTCGCTCTACCCCATTGAGCAAGCTGAACTGGCGATTATTAATGAGTCCCTCTCAACATTGGAGCAACGTTTGAATCGATACGTGCCCTTGCAACCGCAGGCTTCCCAGCCACAACCCTCCAGAAAAGCGTCCCCGAGGCCAAGAAAAATCGCCGAGGGTATTGCGCGGACCGTGCATTCGGTTGCACCAATTATGGTGTCGTTGCCTAGGTCGATGCTGCATAACGCGTTCGGCGAGGACGGAGTCGTACCGCCGACGCCGGAAAACTCTGACGGTGCAGCCGTATGCATCATGGCGGCCACCCAAAGGGACAAACACAATATACGAGTTAAGTTAGATATAGGTGTACATATTAAAAGCGTAAGTTTGCAGGAAGACTCGTGACAGCGACGCATGTCGCGCAAGATTAGTTTAGTTTATTTTCGTTTAGGCACGACAGTGCCCGGTCAGGCCAAATTTACAATAGATTTTTTTTTAGGCCACAGGCCACACACAATCTTCGCTGTGGGAACGATTCGTACGGTAGATCGCGAAATTCGCGAAGAAAAGTTGTTCGGAAAAAGTATTTCGGGGCCGTGGACCCCAATGACCCAAGTGGGCGAAAGTAGGGACCAAATGACCGTCCTTGCCCCATCTGGGCATCGCGAGGAAGAGGCAAAACCAATCGCCGTCGCGATCCGACCATCGGGAGGCGAGATAGGTGACCAGGGTCACCAACGACCCAGGTGAGCGATTCGAGTCACTGCGAAATCGCGTAGGTAGGACCGCGAGAAGTCGAAACGCGGGCAAAGCGCGCGAGCGAGGCTACACGATCGTCCGAAGGCCAAATAGCGACGCGACCGTCATTTTCGAGAAAAAACTGGCGTTGCCGCACCAGGAGGACCTGGTACACCCGAATATCCGGGCGCCGTCGCGATCCGAGCGGCGGATCAAAAGTTAGCGGACCATGGTCCGCTAAAACCCTTCCAGGACGTCGGTCACGGGAAGAAGGACCGGAATCGGGACGAGAGGGCTCCCGAGGTTGGGCAACGGGGGTTGACGTCAACGGCGGACGTCGCAAACGTCACCCGGACATCTTCTTCGAGAAGTCGATGCGGATGCCCGTACTACGACCCGGAAGGAGTCGTGCGCGCAGGTCGGCGTCGTGAAACACCCATTATTGTAAATAGTGGAAAACCACTATCCGGGAATCAAGAGAATGTATTATTCACATAGGTACTGCGGTGGAATTTTCCACTCGGAACATCTGGCGCGCGAGATATCGGTAAACACCAGATGTTACTGCGTCGCAGGCCGCATTCCTGAGGAGAAAGCGGCCGAACCGTCATGGAAGGAGAAATCCGACCATAGGTGGGGAGCCAAAGAGCGGAAGATTCCTCGAGGCAGTCTCTCGTGGGCGCTTCGAGGTACCACATGTACTCGCGCGTATCTCCCGTCGTATCGTAGAAAATTCGCGATATCGTGCCGAAATACGAAATATTATTACTTCAGCGTCTGAAACAAACGGGAACGCCCGCGAAACGCGTTACTAGTCGCCGATACGAAAGGCGAACGGTCATAGCGAACCGAAATACAAATAATCGCACTTTGCGAGACGTGCGACCGCCATTTTAGGCGGGAACAACAATTGTGAACAACCACATGTGTGAAACGATTAAAGAGAATAAACGGAAGCTACATTTGTCATAAAATATATCAAATTGTCGATTACTTGCCTTATACTTACCTGATACTTACCTGAACGCGAAGTGGTCCGCCATCTTCTTTATCGGTGATCGGGATCGGAGGTGATCATCGTTGCTCCATCGGTAGCTGCCAGAGAAGAGGCAACCGCGGTGAAGTCCTGAAAAAAATCGGGATTAGTAGAGTTAGCTTACCACGACGGTTATACTCACGGTGGTCCGCCATCTTGAGAACGCGGGGATCCTGGACGGTGCGAATCGACGTTGCTCCATGAAAAGGCGTCACTGATGAGGCATCCAAAGGAATTTCCTGAAAATAATTATAATTAGTCGAATTAGCTTACCATCTTACCGTGGTCAGCCATCTCGGACACGCGTGGACCGAGGCCGGTGATCAGCGTGGATGATCGATGATTGGGCGATGGGGAATGGGCAACACTGGCGCGATTCTGAAAATCAAGGTTAATTGAGCGGATAATTGACACTTCGACGGGTGGTCAGCTATCTTCGTACCTGGTTGACCTGGACAGGCGACAAGCGGCTAGGATCGTAGGCTGGGCGATGGAGATGAGGCACCCAGGGAGAAATCCCGGAATTTGGATTGTTTAAACAAATTGGCTTACCACTTTGTCGTTATTCTTACCTTCTCGGTAGACAGAGGCTAAACCGAGTGGCGACCGATGATATAGAGGACATAATAAAGCGTTCCGTGACCCAAATACGTAACGTCCGGTTACAACCTAACGCCTGTCAACTTGCAGGAGCGTTGACCCACAGCAGCCTAATTTCAACGTCACGTAGGACTGACCTCGCTGCCTCGGCGCTCACACATCCCGTGCTCGAAGCTTAAGGACGGGGGTGTGACGTCCGTCGATACATTTCCTTTTTTTTTTCTTTCTCTTTTAGACGCCCATGCATTAATTCTCTCCTGTAGCGTGCGTCTTATTGTTAGTTGCCTCATTGTACACCTTAGTTATTAAGAGTATTATTAATAATCGCTTGTCCTATTTCGCGGAGATACTAGACCAGTAATAGGGAAAACGTGACTTCGGTCGGCAATGTTTTAATTCATTAGAACGGAATAATAACGGACATAACTCCCGTAGCGTTCGCCGGCCCTACCGCGCGGCGAGCGTTATCTGACCGCCTGTTATCTTGTTTATTCAGCACCATCCTCTCAACGCGTACAGTACATTCTTTATATTTTCTGCCGTGGACAACGCAAAAACGAATTAACTAAATATCGTTAGCGACAAACCATCAGAGCCCACCAAACGCGTTCGTTTCCTAGTATTGTTACTTATTATTGCACTACGCGCTTGCCCACGCGCGCGCGTACTCTCGCAGTTCGCTATCTTATGTTTTGCCTTCGCTACGTAGCTGTAGATCGATCAATCCTTATTAGCGTAGATTAACAGGCGTAATTCCGAGCCAGCCGCCTCACGACAATACAGCCATGAAGTAAAGAAGCTACCACACGTATACGACGCTATCGCAGTTCAAGTTTCGGCACGCGCATCGCATGTACCCCTCGAATAAGCTTCGTTAACTTCTCATTATTTTCATTCATAACCGGTGTAACGGTAACGATGGCCTCCTGTACGTATGACGGCATAATATACCACCACACACACACGATTATCACCCCGTCTCAGGGATAGTTGTAATAAACAACTACACTGATCGGTTATGTAAGCTGGATGCAGCTCGCGATCCGCGTAGAACTTAAAGGGACAATAGCTAATAACTTTTTATAACGGCTTGGCAATAGATTAATAATAATGTTAAGGAATGTATGTCGTCAACAGTTCCGAGAAGGCGCGCGGAGAGCCAGACGCTCTCACGCTCACCCGAGCCGGTTATCTCGATACGGATGCTGTCATCAGCACCTTCC
>JASTWP010003662.1:0-20048 GCA_030770255.1 Temnothorax ravouxi
AACTAAGGTACGATTCTTGGGAGAACAAACTTCAAATGAGTAGGTTAACTCAATACGATCGTGACCGTTAATGAAAGGAGCGTCAGATTTACGAAACGAAGAGACTTTATCCAAGTTGTCGACTATGAAAACATCCAACTATGAATCAGAAGAATGAGTATGAAAAGTCGAGTGTGACTGTGAGACCGGAGTCTCATGTGCCGATCCCCTTACCCAATCGCGAACTGCGCGTATCGATCACCCGCATTCCCGAACACGCGTTATACTACATAACGCGCCAATGGCTCAAAGAAAGCGACTCGGACGTCGAGGATCTCCCCGAGCACAGGGTCGCAGAGCCGCGGGGGCAGCACGGGCAGACCGCCAGGGAACTTGCGGACCAAGGGCCACCGCGACTTAGCCCCTTACAGACCGCGTTAGGGTTATTGGCAGATGATCTGGCGCTAACACCAAGCCCCAGATCCACCGAGGACCAGGGGGCAGCGGAGCTGACAGAAGATGCGGACCGAGCCGAGTAAGGGGAAAGCGTAACCCCACAGCGAAAGCGTTCCGAGGATGAGGGGACAAAGTCCCTATGTTCTAGTCCATCCGGCGCAATAGATAATAAGTTAGATATAAGTTGCGGATCGGGAATATACCCGAATACATTAAGAGTTTCACAGGGCGAAAAGCCGAACAAAGTTTCTTTCATTTAGGCCGTGTTCAATGTTTTCAGTTATCTAGCGCAAAAGCGCAAGGCCTCACGGCCACACACAATCTTCCTGGATTCCCGACCACTCGCCGTTGATCGAGGAATGATCGGAAATGGAGAGAGAACGGTAGAGAAAAGCTTTGTTTGGTAAAGGGCGAACCACAGGTAGGACGAACGAGACGTCATCGCATGACGCACGAGATTGACGCGGGAAAGCGCCATTGACCAATGGAATCGCGATAGCGGCAGATGGAGCCAAAATGGCGGGACACGTGGCGCGCTTCGCAAAGGGCGAAACGACGCATAAAGTAAGTTCGTAAACACGCGGTGATTCATCTCCGGGGCATAAAGAACGACCATAGGAGATAGCCGTAACAATATGGCCGCGCGGAGCCAAAATGGCGGGACACACGGTGTGTCGCGCAAAAAGCGAAACGACGCGGAAAATCAACGCGGGAACACGCTGTGATTGATCTCCGGGACGAATAGAGCGATCATAGGCAGCAGCCACGACAAAATGGCCGCACGGAGCCAAAATGGCGGGACACGTGAGGCGTCGCGAAAAAACCGATACGACGCGTAATTCAGGCGCGAAAACCGTCAGTGACGGAACTCGGACGCGCGGGGAGTAATCACAGACAAACCGCGACCCAAAATGGCCGCCGATGTGCGAAATGGCGGACCACACGGTATGGTCCCACAGATCGCAAACCACGGGGAAAATCGCGAAAGCGGACACCGGTGACACCTAAGGGGAACGTGAAATACCGTCAGGCGTGGATTCTAACCTCAAATAATGTAAAGGTCCCGAGATCGTGAACCACGCGTTAATGCGGGAAAATCGCGAAATAGACCATCGGTGATCCACCGGGGACACCTGGTACACTTGGTAAAGGCAATCCCAACGTGATACGACCACCGGGTCAGAAGTTACGGGGACGACCACGATCTCGATACCTAGAGGTCTTCCTCAGGGAAACCGAGCGCCGATAGGTTCATTAGGGCCCAAAGACGCGCCATAAGGGGTCGGCGTCAACGACCGCCATCCTAAGATGCACCCGGACATCTTCTTCAGGGAAGTCGTCCGGATGGGTCATTCGTGGACGGGAAGCGACCCTGCGCAGGGGTCGGCGTCAACGTAGTGCGATAATTGGCAAACATGAAAACCCACTACCTCGTTGCCAGGTCGGGACACTGTATTGTATAGGACTCAAGTGGAAATTTCCACGGGCGTGACGTAGTTCTCGAAAAAATGCGTAAACACCGGCAACGACGTAGTATCGAACGTTCTCGAAAAGAGAAAGTCGGTCCGACACCGGAGTGGGGGTCGAGACCGGCAAGTGGGGAGCCAACGAGCGACAAGGAGCTCGGGGCAGTCTCTCGTGGGAAAGCATACGGGTAAGACGTATGTCGCGCGACGTTCTCGTACCGTCGCAAAAGGTTCGCGTACGGTCCGAAATCGTTAATTATCGCAATGCGTGAGTGTTCCTAATTACCGGGGCGATCGTCGTGTAATGTACGGGCGAGAATTACATGCGCTAGCGCGGCGTAGCCGGTCACCGAATGTCCGATCGTAGTGAAGTGCGTGGGCGTGTGTGCGGGCCGGAATTGTTAACAACAATCACGAATGATTGTTGAGGGCAACGAGCGTAGTCGTTGCATACGATTCGCGAGTTCGAGCGATCGAAATCGGCGAAGTTAGCGCGACATGGGACGGTGATGACGTCACGACAGCACGTCGCACTAAGTCCCAGATACGTGAAGAAATTGTTGACAATTCGAATGAATGGCCATCCATTACGCCGGGCACAAGCGCCATATACGATTTAATAAGACCTAGCTACGATAACTGGGAAGTTGAAGCGACACTGCGTAGCGGTGACGTCACGGTGGGCTGTCGCACTGAGTCCCACTAGCGTGAATAAATTGAATTCGCTTGCAACGAGTGATTGTTCCACACGACCGGTGAACGCGCCATATGCGATTTAATTGTCAGAAAACCCGAATTCTGCGGAGATACAATGCCAATGTAATAAGTCTTGCGTCACCGACAACGACGTGCGCCAAGCAATATATAACCACCTGTTGTGAATCAATAGCAACTACAAAGACTGAAGTGAATAAATTTTGTGATTTATTTGTTGAATTAAACCAATCGTCAAGTTACTTACCTACTACTTACCCAGTCCTACGGCGGCGATATCCTAAGTCCATGCGGCGATATAGGGATGATCCAGATGCTACGGGAACCTGAAAAGTAGAAAATATAAGTGAAAGTCATTAAGCATTATTCATACCTACCTGTCACTTCGATGCGAATCCTGTAAGTCCCTCCTCACAGCGGTAGCGTTGAGACGCGACGATCCGGGTGAAGCGACGGCAACGATCCACGGGTGCAGGAAACCTGAAAGGGGAGAAAGAATATTAATGACATTGACGTTGGACGAAGTCAGCGATAAAGCACGGCGATTTAAAGCTCTGTCCACATACCTTCTCGGCTGTAGGATAAACCGAGTGGCGACCTGTGACTTTTGGACAAAAGGGGAGTGGCCCGGTCAACCCTCACTGGCCGTTCGGTTACAACTGAACGATGTTAAGTGACAATTGAGAAACTAAACTCTTAAGGTGATTAGATTCGTAGGAAGAAGTAAGGAGATTGCAGTTTAGGTCGCCTGTAATGATAATATTCTTGTAATTATGCATAAATGTAGTAAGGGTGTCAACATACTTACTGAAATTACAACCTCTCGGCCTACGATACATGGAAGTAAATAGGAGGGGCGCACCTGCACTGCACCGAATGTCGAGAATGAGGAATTCAGGCTCATTAGAGAAGGCAGAAGGCTACGACGCCAAAACTCGTGCGCGTAACGATTCGTGTATATAACAGGCCACACCACCTCCCTCTCTGCCCTCTCGATCCACCCGTAACAAATAGTATCCAGGGATACGCACTAAGTCATCTGAAATATGAGAGTAAAGCCAGGTCTCGGAAATAGAAATAATGTGAAAAAAATTGAACGCTAAGAAGGCCTGGATTGATTCGAGATGGGCAGGAAAAGAGCTGGCATTGAAGCAAGCAACCTTGACATAATCACACGCAGTAGGGGGAACGACATCCGCTGCAGAAGGTCATTGAAGCCCGGCGAGATCAGCCTCGGAGGCTATCAAAATTTGAGGCAGACCGTTGTCTTTGCGGACAAAAATTTGTCCGTCTCTGCTCCAGACATGCTTAAAGGACAATTGCTTTGCTCTGGCCCGCGCTTGACGCAATAGTTTATAAGTGTGGGTTGGAAGCATCTCGTTGACATGAATATTGCCAGGAATGTTAGTTAAAAAAACGTCACTCACAGCTAAACGGCGCTTGCCACGCATTATTTTTATGATGTAGTCGCGAATCTCACAAGATTTAAGCGCGACTATTACTGACCTCCTGGGACCAGCAGCATCGGCCTGATCGGAGGCTGAAACGGACGTCGACGCTGCGTCACACGCCACAGGCGCAACGCGCCCGACCACATCGCGGGTCCCTAGGACGTCAGAGACGAGCTGAGGCAATCCGAGTGCGTGAAAGACGCTGTTGACGAGTTCGCTGGATGCTACAGCGAAAGATCGAGGAATGCCCGAGATAATAATCTCGGACGTCCGGGGGACACGCGGTGCCGACAGTTCCCGCTCAACAAGCCCGAAGCCACGCAACTGCGCGCACTGAGCCTCAAGAGACGCAATTCTTTCGTCCTGCTCTTTTATGACTTTTAAGAGCTCAGGAATTTGATTGAGTTTGTGCGCGAAATCGGCGTTCACCGACTCCTGCCGCTCCATAAAGGCAGCGATCTTCTTGTCCGACTGGTCAAACCTGGCAGCAAACCTCTCGTCCGATTCATCAAGTCTAGCGGCCATCCTCTTGTCAGACTCCTCAAGCCTGGTCAGAATTGATTGAAGAAGCACGTCAGTGGGCTGCAGCTGAGTTGCCGACGCTACACTCGCAAAGTCAAAAGAGTGTGTATCGTTTTCGCTGACAGGTGTAAGAGGCGCGCTCAGTGTGGCGGCAGAGAGAAACCTGAGAGAGGCCATCCCGGCCTTTTCCGTGAATTTTTGTGTGTTGCATTTTCCGACGCGCCGCCTGAGAAAGTGCAACTCAACTACGTCGTTTCGCTCGGTAACCGCACATGGTTTGCGTCCGTGCTAATGGTTCGTGTCCGAACTAGCCAGTTAGAGGGGATATGCTGCGGCCGCGGCGGCCGCGCTCGGCCCGGCCCGGCGCCGGCGCTCGGCAAGCTTCGAGCGAGGAGAGAAGGACAGACATACGATTTACTGTCTCGGTTGTCTCCGTCTATGACGTAGCTGCTTTGGCACGTGCCGGCTATGCGACGTTGCCACGATGCCACGCATTTCGGGTATCGCGTACGGTGTCTCGCCGAGTGCCGAATCTCGAGTTGGCAAATCGACGAGATGCGCTACGTTACATTTATAAATATTTATAAATATATATGTATATATGTATGTATGTATGTATGTATGTATGTATGTATATATATATATATAATTTTTAAATATAAAAATTTTAAATAAAACAAAATAAATATTTCTTAAAATAAAAATTAAAATTTGTTAACGTACAATACTATTTTTATTAATTAAAGAAGGAAAGGATTTTTAGGAGTCAGAGGAACAACTACGCATAAATAAAATATATTATATGTATATTAATTGTTATTTTATTTCAAAGTAAATTGAAAGAAGTACGTATTGTGTGTGTGTATAAAAGTTATTTCGGATAATAATAAATATTAATCCCTGATATTTTTTTCTGTTCTTCGCCTCCGCCTCCGCCTCTACCGCCTCTACCTCTACCTCTTCCTCTTCCTCTTCCTCTTCCTCTGCCTCTGCCTCTGCCTCTGCCTCTCCCTCTCCCTCGCATCGCGTTATACACCGCCCGCACCTAGCGAGCCTTAACGTTTCAGGCTGTAACAAAAAATAAATATATTAAGTAAAATGACATATATATGTATGTATATATACGTAAATAAATTTCATTATTAACACTTTGTCGAACGCTGTCACGTATGCGTCACATGTGATATGTGCGACTGTCATTGCAAAGTGTTAACATTATTAATAATGATGAAGAAATTATCCCATTATTTTAACACTTACGTTTAATACGATCGGCTCAGTCGCCGTCGGAGCCGTTGCTGTCGTCGGCATCGTGGCCGTAGAAGCCGTCAGCGGCCGTCGTCGGCATCGTGGCCGTGGGGGCCGTCACGGTCATCGGGGTCGTCGTTGCTGTAGTCGGCATCGTGATCGTGAGGGCCGTCACGGGCCTCGGGGTCGTCGTTGCTGTCGTCGGCACCGTGGCCGTAGGAGCCGTCGCGGCCGTCGTCGGCATCGTGGCCGTGGGGGCCGTCACGGTCATCGGGGTCGTCGTTGCTGTCGTCGGCATCGTGATCGTGAGGGCCGTCACGGGCCTCGGGGTCGTCGTTGCTGTCGTCGGCATCGTGGCCGTAGGAGCCGTCGCGGCCGTCGTCGGCATCGTGGTCGTGGGGTCCGTTACGGCCACCGAGATCGTCGTTGCTGTCGTCGGCATCGTGGCCGTAGGAACCGTCGCGGCCGTCGTCGGCGTCGAGACCGCTGCCACCGTACTTTTACTTGCTGAAACAGATGACATATAATTAAGCGTTTAAATGTTTACATTGTTGTGGAATCACGGCCGAAATCACGGGACGTGATAACACTGCATTTCACGACAATGTAAATATCGTTATTTTCGGTTATGATACTCACAGAATCGCTCGTCGCGTCGCCCAGCACCGCACGTCGTCCTCGCACCGCAACCAAAGAAAGAAGAAGGAACGTCGCGTCGCGTAAATCGTGATCGACTGTACGCGCATGATTGCCGATATCTCATCCTAACGCGCGCACGTGCGCGCGCTCCATGAAATCGATACATCACAAATATATCAATAATTTTTATTGCTATATGTTGTAAATATGTGATAAATATACAATGGTGTTGAAAACAATCTCTAATCCCGTACAACTTCCTTACTTTCCACTAACATATCCTATATATAAGGAAAATTTTCTACGCGATTAGATGACATGTACATTTCAACAATCCGATAGAAGCAGCAGCATGTAATCTTGAAAATCTTCTTTAATTAAGAATTGTTAAATGCATGATACTAATTGTAAGAACCATTTTACTTTCGAACGTGTAAAAAAGTAGTCTTTATTCAGGATTTTCTCCAGGAAAAACTCCGCAACTTATCGATTTGCAACTTGGCACGTTTATTACATTGCGGACGTGCAAAGGTAAAATTAATAAGTAAACATTTTATGTGTAAACTGCAAAACATTATAGATATTATATTAATCCGTATCGATCTTCAATGCGATATATAAATCCCTATTTCACTGATTTCACATGGTATATATGTTATTGATAAATATTAAGTATATTTATTTGCCTCTGATATTTTGCCATCACGTTAAAAGTAAATGTGAAGAGAGAGCAGAGATAAAAAGAGATTACAGTTTTCTGTTGACGCAACAGTACTGTTTGCAAACATTCTTACAGCCATGGCAGCCGTATCAATGGCTTCGAAGCAATTGCATCTCAGCGTACACGAAACGCTCTCGCTACAGTAGGCGGAGCCTTTTTTAACGAAGCCTATCCTCCGTTCCCTACGCGACGATCCACTGACCGCTCCAGTGGACCGAAGAACGAAGTTACATGCTACGCCATTTGTACTTAACTTTTTATATACACATACGTAGACAACCCATAAAATAAGAATGTAATACCACGATCTAGTTCTAGCACTAACAATAAGTGTACTATATGTTAAACGTTATTATAAAATTAAGTACAAGAGAATTAATCGAAAAATCGTGCACCAACTTTTGTACAGCAGCAAACTTTTGCGCAAAGGAGTTAACGCAATAAGAAATGTGGAATTTATTTAACAATATAATTATTGAGAAAAAACTTTGAAAAGAAAAAAGTAATGATACTTACCGTTTTGCCAAACGTGAAAAAAAAGGCTTCTCAACTTATGTCATTTATGTTTATATATAAAGTATGGAAAAGTTAATGTATTTTAAACTTGTGTGGATAACGAGAACATATTATAGGAGGACTATGGATAGAATAGGTTTTAAATAAATAATACCACAATACCTGGCTTGGCCAATAAATGTGCATACGTTATTATTATATTGTCGTATATATTCGACAAGAAATGGCAAAAATAATCTTTAATATATAGCTGTTATTCGCAAATCCAGGTAGTAGCTTCATTTGAAATAACTTGTAAAATATTTTTTAATATAAATAATGTTACAGAAAAATGTTTTTTTATTTTTGCATTATATTTCACAATTTTTTAAATGTTATTTGATGTTAAACATAATATTACATTAAATTATCGTACGTTTCAGATTCTATTCTATGACTTATGGTATGTACTCTGTTGTTTATACTATGAGTAATTTTGACTAGAACAAGTTACGACAGTCTTTGTACTTAGGCCTTTACTATATGTAACGTTAAACGTATATTGAAATAAAAGTGTAAAAAGGAAAATGTAATTCTGGTTGACACTTATGAGCATGACGCAAAGATCGCAATCACAGTCGAAATAATTGCATAAATCAAGGACTAGCATATCTTATCACGAGGAAATTTACAAGTAAATTTCCTGTTAAATATACAATTCATTTTTTAACAGATGAAATACAATTTATAAAATTGTATTTATAGCATTTCTTTTTGTAGTGATTTATAAAAATCACTGTAATAATTTGGAATGTCATATGTTATATGTTGCACGGTATTCGTGTTGCACTTTGCCCTTGTGTAATTATATTGAATACCGTGTGTCAACGTGTAATATAACAAAAATTAATGTATTTCCTTAAAATATTTGTATCATTATTCGTATCTTTTAGAATGTCATTGGTAATAAGAAAATAGATATAATTTCTCAATTTCACAGCATGATCGCATTACAACTTTTTGTTCTAGTCCGTGATAGATTTGCTAGTCTATGAGATTTATGCAATTACTTCAACTGTGATTGCGATCTTCCATGACACTGGGAAATTCATATTACTTTGTCTCATTACTGAAAAGTAATATTTGCGGTAACGTAGCATGATGTGCAAAATTCATACTCAACGTACACATTGTAGATGCAACATCATGTTACCATGCCGTCATATTACTGAACATAATGACATTAACAAAATACTAATAATAACAAAATATTCAAGAAAATATTTATGTATTTTAATTTGCATATATAATATTAATCTTATACGTTCTACGTTACTTTTTTCTTTCACTTTAACTTTCTCGACTTTTTATATCTTTTCCTTTAGTACTTTATATATTTTCTTTTTATTACTTTTACTTTTCATTACTTAGTTATACTTTTATACTTTTTATTTGTTCGACAAGTTTTTTAATTTTCTGTTAGCTGTATTTATTGCTTTTGCAGCAGCATTATTATACCGTGTACGGGAATATATTTTAACTGTCATCAAGAATTTTAATGCTTGCATGCGATGATTGTAACACTTTTCATTAGTGTCAAACCATCCAGCATGCATTTTATTGGTTGCATACATACCCTCGTTTACAATTTTCTGAAGAACTTGTGTAGATGACCAGTGACGTTTCCATGTACTATTAAAAGCCATTAATTGCGTTTTGATGATCTCGTTAAAAAGGCTTGTTGGTCGAACTAATTTCGTGACTGTTGGAGCATCTTCGTCTGAGTTCGGGTATTCACGATATTCAATATATTTTTCATTAGCCGTCGCATCATCCATTGGTGTTTTCGACATTGTTGCACGACAGTCATCGCAATTATTTTTTTGGATGCATCGTCGTGCCACATACCCTGCAAAAAATGTAATAGCATTTTCATCATAGTTACCAAGTGTATTTTCATTTTCGGTGTCCATATCACCCATTTCTTCCAGAATGTCTCTGATAAATAATTCTGGATAATCAGCATCAGCATCATCGTCATCAAGAAAAGGAACGTTTGCATTCATATTATTTTCAACCCTTTTAATTGTCTGATTCGGTTGATTAATAAGGGTCTCAGTCTCCAGACATTGCACGTTGCCTTTGTCACTCGTCTGAATATAACCTGTGGAAAGAATATGTCTGAATGACAGTCGGACCATTCTTGCGGTTGGATTAGGATTGAATCCTCCGCGTTGCCGAAGTTTTGAAAAAAAATGTTCCACTGAATCTTGGTTACATAAACCTGTTGCAAGTTCAAATTCTTCATATTTACTTGCAAATTCCTGATACAGATTAAGAATAGCTTGTACTGTAATTACGAAACCTTTGAAGCAAGGAACTTTATTTATTTTATTGGGATTTTTGGACCATTCTGAAGACCACTGCACAAAGTCAGTTAATAACATTATAATGTCGGGATTTTTCTTTGACAATGGCCGTTTCCCACCAAATGTAACATTAAGGCTGTAAGAGTTGCAAGCATCAATTATACTATTTATCTTCTCTGCAAATTCAGCTGTCGCTTTCCACGTATTTGAATTTAATTCTTTTCCATCGCCGGCTGTTTTTATTGCAGCTGCAAATCTATTACTAAATAACTGAAAGGCTCTTTTAACATTCATTACCTCAAAATTGTTCGGACGAATGTGTGCCTGTGTTATATGGGATAATAAATTTGAGCCTCCTTTTGTGGCATTATCGATACTCCAAGTCTTTACGAAATCGGAATATGATGCAATTATTTCTCCTTTGCAATATAATTTATCATGCGTTCTAAAATAACTCGCTTAATTTTTAACTAAGTGCGGGAAATCGTATGAAGCATGATATTTTTTATTATTGTAAAAAAAATATGGTTTGTGTACCTCAACGCCGAGTTCACTATAAGCGGCTTGGTTACTGGTGCCTTGATCGCACGTAACGAGTTGCACATCAGCACCCGTTTCATTCAACTTATCTAAACATATTTTTAGTATCTCAACTATTTCAATAAATTTCATGCACTTACCTGGAAGAAAATACGCAAGAGGTTGTCGCCATGGATGACGTGCATTCAAGCTATCTAGCAAAATAGAAAGACGCATTTAGCTCTTTCTTCTGTTCTACCTAGAGGTCCCAAATCTCTTAGACCTTCTACTTGGTCCAATTTCGAAGAGTATTCTTCCCAGGCACTTTATACTCATTTCATCCCATTTTAAAGCACACGCTCTTTCTTCCTCTGGTAATTTCGAAATTTTTTCTTTTAATTTGTGAAATATAATATCACAAAATCCTGGTTTTACATCATATTCTTCTATCCATCTTCTAATTGTTCGCTGTCCAGGAAAATTACAACCAGCTTTCTTTAAGCGACAAAATGCTGAGGCTGAATAATAGTACAGCTGTTTGGACAGAATTTTTTCTTCCTCTGTATATTTTGTACGTGGCTTATGCAGTTGCAAATGAATCATGCTTTTTGCAACAGGATGCAGTTCTTGTTCATTTATTAATTTTTTTAAATGTTTCTTTACTCTTCTTTAATGTTTGTTTAGTCGACTTCTTTAATGTTTCTTTACTCTTCTTTAACGTTTGTTTAGTCTTCTTTAATGCTTCTTTAGTCTTCTTTTTACTTTTCGACATACGTTGCAGGAGAAATTTTGTGCGCCTTAATTGTTGTCGCAAATGTCGATTTTCCATATTTAGATCTTTGATTATTTGTGCATCTTTATTATTTGTTTGCGTGCAATTATCTTGGCGTTGATCATTTGTAGGTGGCATAGGTGGCTCGAGATGCACCCATTCCATTATATTTTCCTCTTCCGCAGTTACATCAAAATTTATATTACCACGTATATACGTACGCAATGCAGACTGTTCAGGCAATTGTACTTCCGTCACGTTTTCATTATTGAATGAAAATGCTGCTGTATAATTTGTCTCTACTTCTTGTCTAATTTCGACATTTTCACTGTTTGCGGAAGAGCCTGATGCAGACTGTTTAGGCACTTGTTCTTCTAATATCATGTTTTCATTATCGAGTGAAAATGCTGCTGTATTTGTCTGCACTCTCTGTTCAATTTCAACATTTTCATTATTTGCGGAAGAGCCTGTGTCTTTGTATGGAATTGGTATAGCATTCCGTGTCAATCGTTCTCTTGTGGCGTTTGTAAAGCACGTAGCAGTAAAATGATCCTCGCACAATGATACCACTCGAAGGGTAGCGGTAGAAAATTTTTCCAACTTAGTATTTCCTGCAACAGAAATATAAGAAACTACATTAAAATTACGATTACACGTTTACTTAAAAAAAGTAACATTGCAATGCAATGTTATACTGAGTATTCGGTAAATCGCGCCCAATATTAACATTTATAATAAAAAGTAGAGTCGAAAAGTTTTCAATCACTTTTTCGAACCTTGTTTAATGAGACAGTAATTATTATATATAACTGAAATAATGAACGTCGCTTTTTTCTTTATAGTGATTCAATAGAAAAGTTGTTAGTTAACATTAAAAGTTAAATCGATTGAAAAGGACTAAAACCAACGATCGAAAACATCGTGAAAATTAAAATTGACCAAAACCAACAAGTCCAACAGTCGAAACGTTGTGACGATTACAATAAATAAAGACAGCCAGGTCGAGTAAAAATTTGTTATTGTTCATTAGTAGAAGTAATACAACATGTCATAAATTAGACAAAATTCGTGTTTAATAAGGTTGGAATCATTCCCTCTTTTAACGTAATGTACTATGTTTTATCGCAAAAAAATCCCGAGGTTTTAATATCGACATATTTATAATTACGCGATACATACGCAGTATGTACTTCCTTTGTCGGCATAACAATATATAAATAAATATTTATTTTCCAACAACCTACCTGTATTACGTATCCATATTTCGCATCTCGCATCCTTTTTCATTGGAAATCTAAATAGGCGCTTAGAAAGTCTCGGTATTCGTACAGTCTTTGTACATACACCTATCAGAAATACGAGTTACACGGCACTCACTCGACATTGTATTATTGTTAATATAAAATATAAAATAAATATTAATATACTTGAAATATATCTAAAAATACTAATTCTAAAAATAAATATAAGAAAACTTTTAAAACAAAGAGAAGTAAAAAAGAAAAGAAAAAATGTCAAAACCGACACGATAAAACACACGCGCACGAACACGCAATGTTGTTTAAAGTTAATCACGTCGGATGAGACAGCGACACGCTGTCTATGTGTTACGAGAGAAGTACACAGATCTTCAAAACCGACACGATAAAACACACGCAATGCTCACGAGCACGCAATGGTTTACAGTTAATCGCGTCGGATGAGACAGCGGCACGCTGTCAACGTGTTACGAAGCACACTAATCTCGTTAAGAGATAAGATTCTCTCTGTATGAAGTTGCACAGAACCGTGCACAAATAGCGAAATATCAAACAATATTCGCAACTATCACAATTAACAACCTAACCACAAAGCTCGTCGCGGTCGTCGCGCTTACTGACTGTTCTCGCAGTCAATGAACGATTAGCCTATTATCGCGCTTCTTATGTTTCGCGTTAAACGGCCGAGAAACTATGGCCACGTTCCGTAACGCGCATATGCGCGCATTTTCTATAGTAAACATTTACATAATAAAGACTACTTTTTTACACGTTCGAAAGTAAAATGGTTCTTACAATTAGTATCATGCATTTAACAGTTCTTAATTAAAGAAGATTTTCAAGATTACATGCTGCTGCTTCTATCGGATTGTTGAAATGTACATGTCATCTAATCGCGTAGAAAATTTTCCTTATATATGGATATGTTAGTGGAAAGTAAGGAAGTTGTACGGGATTAGAGATTGTTTTCAACACCATTGTATATTTATCACATATTTACAACATATAGCAATAAAAATTATTGATATATTTGTGATGTATCAATTTCATAGAGCGCGCGCACGTGCGCGCGTTAGGATGAGATATCGGCAATCATGCGCGTACAGTCAATCACGATTTATGCGACGCGACGTTCCTTCTTCTTTCTTTGGTTGCGGTGCGAGGACGACGTGCGGTGCTGGGCGACGCGACGAGCGATTCTGTGAGTATCATAACCGAAAATAACGATATTTACATTGTCGTGAAATGCAGTGTTATCACGTCCCGTGATTTCGGCCGTGATTCCACAACAATGTAAACATTTAAACGCTTAATTATATGTCATCTGTTTCAGCAAGTAAAAGTACGGTGGCAGCGGTCTCGACGCCGACGACGGCTGCGACGGTTCCTACGGCCACGATGCCGACGACAGCAACGACGATCTCGGTGGCCGTGACGGCCCCCACGGCCACGATGCCGACGACAGCAACGACGACGACCCCGATGACCGTGACGGCCCCCACGGCCACGATGCCGACGACGGCCGCGACGGCTCCTACGGCCACGATGCCGACGATAGCAACGACGACCCCGAGGCCCGTGACGGCCCTCACGATCACGATGCCGACGACAGCAACGACGACCCCGATGACCGTGACGGCCCCCACGGCCACGATGCCGACGACGGCCATGACGGCTTCTACGGCCACGATGCCGACGACAGCAACGGCTTCCGACGGCGACTGAGCCGATCGTATTAAACGTAAGTGTTAAAATAATGGGATAATTTCTTCATCATTATTAATAATGTTAACACTTTGCAATGACAGTCGCACATATCACATGTGACGCATACGTGACAGCGTTCGACAAAGTGTTAATAATGAAATTTATTTACGTATATATACATACATATATGGGTGTTTCTACGTAAATAGCGATTTTTACTGTCCAAGCTTGTTATATGTTTATGATTGAGAGGAGGGTAAGCAATCGTTGTGAAAGTTCAATACTGCCATCATATTTGAAGTATCGCACAATAATCTGCTAATTGGGGAGTGGCTTATCCAATGGAAACATGCAGAAACTCCTAAAAATGTCAGTTACCTGGCCTGTCCATTGACGAAAATTCTCTATTCCAGTTACACTTACTCTCTCCAATTGCAAACTCAATTGAAAATTCCCCATGTTTATTCAATCATAATATAGAACTAAGATTTTAACATCATTATTAAACATAAATCTCCCTTTGGAACCGAAAAAACCGGCTTCAAACTTGGTCCGGACATTTGGAGTGAAATTGCACATTTTGAATTTAACCGCGGTTCCGCCGTGTTGCATCGATTCTATGGGACTCTCGTGTGAAGATTTCAAGAATTGGACATCAGGTGTGTTGTTTACATTGTTGGTGGTTGGTTGTTTTGAGCGTGATACAATCGTAATCGTGTATTTCACTTGAGAAAAGGTATGTCATAAAATTACGCGTCATTTGCCTGGCACATCTTTTTTTATTATATCGCAGTGAATTTTTCCTTCTAATAGTAAAATTCTAATGATATTCGGTAGGCTAAATTTGATTTTTAATGGAAATTGGTTTACGTCAATTCAGGAGAAAGTGAGATCAATTCAACCATGAAATGTCAGTCTACTGGCATGTCAGTTACCTGGCCATTCATGAGTTTTTACCAATAAATATTGATTCAATGTTTCAAAAATGATTTTTATATTTACAGATGGGTAAAAAAGCAACTCCACGATGTGGAGCTCCACAAAATGTGTCAAAAATGAAGCCACAAATAGCAACCAAATCAGCATTTATCAAATTGAATTTTTTTGCTAATTGTGAATTTATCTCGGGAATAAGTAATTTTAGGAATGTTTTTGACATTTCCTCTCAAAATCACTCGTTGTTGAGGTAATTCAATATTTTACTAGACATGCAAAGTCGACTCGTTACTACTTATTTACCAGATCACTGATGAATGAGCCATTACTTTCAGGTTTTTGATGTTGTAGTACGCTGGCTTTCAGGGTATGTTTCTGCTTCTATATTCACTCAAAAACAGGAAAAAAAAATTTTTTTAGGCATGTTTGAAATTGAGAGATTTGCAATCTGAAAAATTGCTATTTACGTAGAAACACCCATATATGTCATTTTACTTAATATATTTATTTTTTGTTACAGCCTGAAACGTTAGGCTCGATAGTGCGGGCGGTGTATAACGCGATGCGAGGGAGAGGGAGAGGCAGAGGCAGAGGCAGAGGCAGAGGAAGAGGAAGAGGAAGAGGAAGAGGTAGAGGTAGAGGCGGTAGAGGCGGAGGCGGAGGCGAAGAACAGAAAAAAATATCAGGGATTAATATTTATTATTATCCGAAATAACTTTTATGCACACACACAATACGTACTTCTTTCAATTTACTTTGAAATAAAATAACAATTAATATACATATAATATATTTCATTTATGCGTAGCTGTTCCTCTTACTCCTAAAAATCCTTTCCTTCCTTAATTAATAAAAATAGTATTGTACGTTAACAAATTTTAATTTTTATAAGAAATATTTATTTTGTTTTATTTACAATTTTTATATTTAAAAATTATATATATATATATATATATATATATATATATATATATATATATATACATACATACATACATACATACATACATACATATATACATATATATTTATAAATATTTATAAATGTAACGTAGCGCATCTCGTCGATTTGCCAACTCGAGATTCGGCACTCGGCGAGACACCGTACGCGATACCCGAAATGCGTGGCATCGTGGCAACGTCGCATAGCCGGCGCGTGCCAAAGCAGCTACGTCATAGACGGAGACAACCGAGACAGTAAATCGTATGTCTGTCCTTCTCTCCTCGCTCGAAGCTTGCCGAGCGCCGGCGCCGGGCCGGGCCGAGCGCGGCCGCCGCGGCCGCAGCATATCCCCTCTAACTGGCTAGTTCGGACACAAACCATTAGCACGGACGCAAACCATGTGCGGTTACCGAGCAAAACGACGTAGTTGAGTTGCACTTTCTCAGGCGGCGCGTCGGAAAATGCAACAAAAATTCACGGAAAAGGCCGGGATGGCCTCTCTCAGGTTTCTCTCTGGTGGCGGCAAGAGCCCTGCAGCACGCTTCAGCATACTTGTATGCAGCATACGGCTTAACACAGCCAGGGTGGAACAGTTTCTTACACCCCTCGCACTCGCGCAAGTCTTTGACGATCGGCTTCTTACCCCTGTCACACAAACGCGACTCCATGTCTAGCATGCAGAAAGACAACGCCACACGATGGAGTCAGGATGACCACGAAATCGCCCAGCAGCGCGTGAGCGTCAAACAAAACGGCCGCACACCCAGCCAATAGCAGCACCGCAAGCGCACCAACTCCCGCCGACGTAACCAGATCAACACGCGCCACGCGCACCGCGAGCAGCAGA
The DNA here is from genome assembly GCA_030770255.1 of Temnothorax ravouxi. Lineage (NCBI taxonomy): Eukaryota > Metazoa > Arthropoda > Insecta > Hymenoptera > Formicidae > Temnothorax > Temnothorax ravouxi. The sequence goes on from JASTWP010003662.1 coordinate 17,044, forward strand.
GTGCAGAAGGAGCAGATGAAAAGCAAGCATGCAAGAGGCCCTTGCCGGTCCCAATTGAGGTTAAGAAATAGGCAGCCCCTTTCGTCCAGAATAAATTGTATAAAGGAGACAAGCCTCAAAGATTGATATAATGCTATCAATAAGCAGTTAAAGCCTGCATGCGCCTGCAAGAAAACGGCCCGGAGGCAAATCACAGCAGCAACAAATATCAATAAAAGCAGGAGCAAGAATATGATGAACTAGCGATACTCACAGAGAGAGAGAGAGAGAGAGAGCAGCGAGGAAGCGAGGGAGCAAAGGAGCGAGGGAGAGAGGGAGAAAGAGAGAGAGGGGGGGAGCGAGGGAGCGAGAGAGCGAGGGAGCGAGGGAGCGAGGGAGCGAGGGAGCGAGGGAGCGAGGGAGCGAGGGAGCGAGGGAGCGAGGGAGCGAGGAAGCGAGGGAGCAAGGAAGCGAGGGAGCGAGGGAGAGAGGGAGAGAGGGAGGGAGGGAGGGAGGGAGGGAGGGAGAGAGAGAGAGAGAGAGAGAGAGAGAGAGAGAGAGAGAGAGAGAGAGAGAGAGAGAGAGAGAGAACTTAAAATTGACATAATGTAAACAAATTAAATTTTTAATGTTATCTGATACGAGAATACATACCCTATGTCAATTTCTCGTAAACGAATAATGAATAATAAATCGTAAATTCATACTTCTCAAAGATATAACTTGTTACATTTTTTGTGACAATTAAGGATATTATTGCAGATTATAAAAAATATGTAGGTCTCTAATAATCAACATTTGCGCGGTACAAAAATATTAAAATGTATAACGAGAAGTGTAGGAAGTAACTTGTGGTCAGATTTTATGTAATACAGATTATAATAAATACTTTATTTAATGCAGACAGATATTTTATTTAATACAGATTATATTGTCATGCTGACAATGTATAAAAGAAAAATATTGAATAAAATTTAAGTAATTTCATGTGTATACAACAGCGTTCAATGTATAAAAACAAATAACAGTAATACATTTATCTCTATTAAGATCTTCTTACCCAAATAAGTTGACTATTCTTTCTTTTCTGCAATCAAACGCACATCCGTGTTCCTTTTCCATCCTAAACGTTCCTGAAAACAAAGTGAAAACAGAGTTGTTGACGAAATTAAGTAATCGTGCTTACCACACATGTGGCCGGTAGGAGCTTGGAAACTTACATGGCTATTATATTAAAAAGCTGGTTAAACTTTTGAATATAAACAGGAAAAGACAATAAGAGTAAAGCGCTGTAATTAGTGCGCAATAAATATATTCTTAGTCTATACATAAAATTTTCGAACGTTTCGATCCTTTTTTGGTCATCATCAGCGCAATATTAAAATTTAAACGCAAAATAGATCTGTCAAGTTTATATAGATACATCAGTCAATATAAATTAAACTATACGATAGTCGATAAAGTTAAATTTAAGAAAACAATACGATGGTCAAGTCCGACGAATGTCTTCTCCGTCGCGAACCAAGCATCTTTGAAATGATACTCCCAGGTTGGAAAACCAGGAAGGATACAAGACTTTGGTCGGGCGATTAAAATTCTTTGCGTATTCAAAGATAATTATGAAAATACGATACATGGTTCTAATGAGTCACGCAGCCTGTCTCCACTATGTCTCGAGAGACAATAATTTGTATGAACCACGTATGGTATTTTCATTAGTTTCTCTTTTCTAAATAAAATAAAACATTTGTCTTTGTTGCTGACTCACCCAGTATACTTGTTCGGATGATAGGTCAAAAACTTATCGAACAGCTCGTGTTGCAGTACCGCTTTCTCAATCGTCTATACAGCAATACGTCCTTATGAGCAACATAATCTAATCCTGGAATAGCATATAAGCCGCGACTGCTTTCATGACTGCCCAGGAAAGTAGTAACTGCCTCTGTGCATACTAAAAGCAGCATATCAAGAGACACGGTAGTGTCTCGCGCCAAGTACACGCGGAGCGAGACCAACCGTGATTCTTTTACGAGACGCGACGATTTGCAAGTACTCGAGATGTTGAGATCTCGATAACGAGTGAACGGATCAAGTTCTAAATAGGCTTGATCGATAGCTTGGGGTCGATTTGGGGGGGGGGGGGGTCCGTTCTTTTCATTTTTCCGCTACGTGCCCTACGAGCGGAGATATTGCGACGCAAAGTCCAAATGTGAAAATTTATTTTTAAGATCTTCTTCTACGTCGACCACTCTCATCTATATAACCGAATATAACATACATATAACAGAGAAATGTCACTTTCACTTTTTCGACACTGGCGGCTAGCGGCGTTGGTATCGCAGTGCAGTGCAGTGCAGACAGTGCGTTTAGCGCGCTGTCAGTCAGTTCAAGATCAGTCATCAGTTATTAACCTAACCTATCAAGATCTCGAGAGACACGGTAGTACGCGCGGAGCGAGACCGACCGTGACTTTTTACACGCGACGCGACAATTAATATTTTTTCTGATTCAAGGTAATTTTTTTATATTTACATGTAATTATCCTATTGTTATACGACGCGAAGCGAGACCGCACCGTGACTCTTTTACGCGACTAAGTGCATGTGACAGGAATTATAATAGTTTACGTTTACGTGGATATTACTTCTGTAGTAACTTATACGAACGATATCATCGTAGTTACTATATAAAATCTCCCGTTTATGCGGAGGAATTATCGTATTGTTCGTAAGTTACTACAGAATTAAGTAACGCTTGCGTAAACGTAGTATAGGTCAGATTACCGGATTCTTACAAATTTTACATAAAACGCAAGATTCACTTATGGGAGCTTTCCAGCAAGCGACACAGGTATCGTTTTATTTTTATTACTTATTACCAAAAAAGAAAGATAGAATGAACGTTTGTGTCGGCTTGTGTCACTTGCTGGAAAGTTCCCTATGTATGCAAGTTTAACGCGAAATAATTTTCCTAAATGTAAAAATAACACGATGTTATATATGCGATTTGACGTGAATATATATACA
>JASTWP010003663.1:0-20011 GCA_030770255.1 Temnothorax ravouxi
TTTAAAAAATTATTAAAAGTACCTCCAACTTCTTCACTTGTAGCATGTTGTGATGTCTCGTCCTGTGAAATCTCCTCTTCCTGTGATATTTCATCCTCTTTCTGTGATATCTCCTCACAGTTGTCAATATCAAACACGATGGTGTTATTTTCCTCTAAATAAAAATAATTATACAAAATTTATTACAAAATAAATATTTCTCATAAAGAAAATCTATACGCTTATTAAACTTACCATGTATTTATTTTTATTTGATCCTAATTTTATTGTTGCATAAACGATATCTGAAAGTAAAGGAAAACAATCATAATAGCATGCTATTATTATGCATAATAATGATAAACGTGATAGAAATTACGAGAAAGAAAATAGTTTTATAATCTTCAAATATTTTGCAGTAATAACTTCAAACATAATATTGACTACACATGAACTTACCAGTTTTAAACGCTTTGCTTCATCTGCCCCGGCACTTATTTCGTACACGCGGCCGGTTTCTGGATCTTTTAAGTACACTGTTTCCATTGGAAATTGGAATTTTTGTTACAACTTTTCAATTTTTTCTCTTTCTCCAAATTACGTTATTCTCGCTCAGCGACTCAAATCTATCTGCCGTCCGTCTGGTGTCTTCCTTCGGAACGCGCGAAGGCCTTCCCCTACTTCATTTAACCTTCCGGACTTCCTGCTTATTTATTTTCGTGCTAACGCAACCGACTCATCCAACCGACTCATATCTATCTCTATTTGAAATTGTCTACTTATATCTATTCGAAAAATTTTATTTTATTGATTTAACTGCGTTTTTCCACTGATTGACTCATTTTATCGCAATTGACTGTAATTTATCGTTTGAAATTTTCATGTATTATTTTCATTTTTACGCTGAAGATGACACAAAAAAGTGTCGAAACATCCGAATTTGTATTAACTATATTTTATTATTGACTTATTTTGATTGCGCATTAATTACCGCGCGTGGCTCTGATTGCCTCTCTCACTACCCTTTATTTGATTTATTCAGGAGAGCCTATATTTCGTTTATTCAATTTTGAATTTACTTTTGTGTATGCATATAATTTTTCCTTGCTTAATATTTAAATTATGTACAGATCCATTTGTGAGAATTTCAATATAGGAAATGTCACTGCGTTAAATGCTGGAAATTGGAATTTTGTTACAATTTTTTTGTCTATAATTCGATTCGACGACATGTTTGTTGATATGCAATCCGCTAACAATATATGCGTTCCGAAATGAACGTAAGCGCTTACGCTTGATCACGCTCACACTGCCCTACCTTGCAGAAATAAGCGTTTGTCAGCAAAAGTTATGACGTCACGATGACGTCATTAGTCGATCCGTAAGCGCTTACAACTCCAAAGCGAACGACGTGAGTAACGCTTGCAGCGCTTACAGCGCGTGAGCGTCCAAACCGAACGCATCCCCAATCAGGCCGGCCGAGCGATCGGCTACGCACGGTCTTTACGTCTTACGCATGGTCGCATACGGGCGCCGGAGGCGAAATATCGAGACCATCGGGACTTGACCGCTGAGAGCGACGACGACGTGAATTCGATTACCATACGGGATATCCGGCAGCCGGTCTCGGAGGTCGACGATACGCCACGTTGACGCAAAGCGAGACGAATGACACCATAATTCGGAGTACTTGTAACCGAGAGGCACAAACGCGGTCGTTACCTCCGGCGTGGGCTCTAGCGAAAAGTCCTCTCGCGGCGTGTTGCTTCCGCGTCGCGGTTGTTACCTCCGGAGCCACTCGAGCAAAAAGCTTTCTAAGTCCTCTCGCGACGCGTTGCTTTTGTGTCGCGGTCGTTATCTCCGGCGCCGCTCGAGCAAAAAGCTTTCTAAGTTCCCTCGTGGCGTGTTACTTTCGCGCGGTTGTTCCCTCCGGCGCCGCTCGAGCGAAAATTTTCTAAGTTGACCCAATACATGTCCAGTACTGAGCCGACTCTTGGTCGTAGATCAATATCATTTCTGGCTTTATACACAGTCAGTACTGAGACGAGACTCGCTTCGGAACAGAATATGGTTGCATGGGGGTACTGGTCACCGAGACTGGCCACAATACTGATCTAGCGGTTTATCTGTACTGAGGCAGTACCACCCATCAAGTCTTGGCAGCCAATATTGTGCCACTTCTGAGCCATGCGGACAACTCTGGCAGAAGTCCGACATTCGCACATGGGTGATTTATCATCCGCTACAGTTAATAAATCATAATATTTTTATTTCTTTCATTAAAGAAAATATATTTTTATATTTTTTATTATTACAGATTTTTATAATTATTTGTCTACATTAAAAATATATTTATTTTATATGCAAGTAATTAATTTACTTACTTAAAAAAATAATTTAATGTATTCAGATAAGTCATTATTTTATTTCAAATAACTTATTCTTTCCATTAAGCTTTCATTTATTTATTTTAATATAATTGCATGTTTAGTAAAGCAAAGTATCTAATTTTTTTTAAATTAAGAAATTTAGTTCATAAATTTAATAAAATATTTATTTAACTTGTTTTATCTTCTTTTTCTAAAAAAAGCCGTGTTAACTGAGTGAATTTCATTTGTATCGAAGAATTGAGGCCTCTTTTCCGCGATGCTGATTGGTTGTCTCAAATTTTACATTGCGGCAAATTTTACTTATGTCGCTTCTGTGGCTGTCAATTTCATGTAATGAAAAAGTGGAAAACGTATTTCGTGTATCGAATGGAGTTAGATAATTACGAAGAAGATGAAGAAGAAGATGAATGAATTGAATTAAATGAATTGTATTTTGATTTCAGAATCATTCCTTTATGTTTAACATTTCAAGCAAAATATCATAATTGATTAGTTTGATGATAATTAAGCAATACCTGGAACAGGAACAATTTAATACCTTCTTCATTCCCGACTCCATCCGCTGGCAACAACGCGATACTCTCTATCGTTCTTAGTTTTACAATAGATATATTATTTAAGTTTTATATTAATTAAAACATATTAATTAAAACATTTTTAAAATTTTACTTAAAAGAATTGAAGTAAATAATGGTTTAAAAATGTGTAATGAAATAAAGACTTATGATTACATTGTATCACTAATAACATAAATTGAATGAACGGTTAATATATAAAATGTTGCTTGACATTTTACATAATTTGATATTAAAACGTTTGAAACTATCTGTTGATAACGAGGTCAACATTATATATACAATTCAAATCTTACAATACAAACATCTTATTACAATCAATTATAATATTGGTCTGTGTGTTTCTCATTTACAAAGATAAACTTATTTGGAGACCAATATTATAGTTGATTGTAATAAGATGTTTGTATTGTAATCAAAAGCAGTCTATAAATAAAGATTCGGAACGTTTAAATTAAACCGAATGCTGCGGATGCAGACGAAACCGTGCGAGTTGTTGACGGTATCAATTCTCTTTTTGTCTCGCACGCAGCGAGCTACTAAACAGCACACAGACGCGCACGCACACGGGTCACACACAGCGACTATATAAAATCTTTCTGGATGTCTATAACTGGCTCTTACAGGTTTCAGATTATTTTTAATTGACATATATATCGGTTGTTATTTTATAACAGAAATGGAGAAGTTTGAAATTCAACAACATTTATTGTGTTCTTGGTTATGGAATAATAAAGATAAAAAAAAGAATACATTGAAATAATAATGGATGAAATTAATAACAATTTTACTTCTTACAATCCAAATCAACTTGCTCAAATTCGGAGTAAAATTACGAATAACTTTTTACCGGCTTATGTTCGTAAATGGAATTTAGTATCTCGTATGAGAGGGCGATTTGAGAAAAAGTATGAACGCTTTTTATCTAATAAATTTCAAGTTGATTTTGTTTCAAATTTGTCTAAAATTGAAGATAAAACATCAATAGTTCCTACCACTTCAACATCTGCCTCAGATTCAACAGATTTGTCTTCCAAAAAAAAGGTCGCCTTTGTGTATCTTATGAAGAATCCTCAGAAAGGAACAAAAGGAAGCGAATCAGTGAAATTCGTTCTACGTTTTGCCAGGAAGAATTACACAGAGCAGCAGGACATGGGCATGATAAAAGAGCACTTGTACCTATAAAAAAAAAAGATAACGAAGAAGATGAGCGCTTCAGTGATACAGTTTTGGCAATGTACATGGATTTGGATTTGACTAAATCCAAATATAATACGCTCCGATCCTACAACGGAAAACTTTTCGGCGATAAAAGCTATCCTCCGTACCCGAAGGTTCTGTCTGCAAAAACGCGATGCTATCCTGAAGATATTCGTGTCACAGATAACGGAGCAAGCGTCGAATTGCAATCATTACTTGACCATACAGTCCGTCGATTAATATCTTCTATTGCTCCAGAAGTTTTAGGCTCATTGCAAGACAAATTATTAATTTTGTACAGTAAATGGGGTATGGATGGAGCTTCGAGTCAACAAGTTCTTCAACAAAACAGGGCCAAAGATACTACTAAGGAGACAACGAGTTCCAAAGTAATCAATACTGATGAAGGTGCATCAATGAGTAATGACATTGATGAACATCAAAATACATCTGATCAGTCTGTGTTTATTATATCGTTTGTCCCTTTGGAGCTCAGATTTGAAAATAAAATTATATGGGTAAACGATCGACCGTCATCAATCAGATTTTGTCGCCCGATTAAATTTGATTTTATTACTGAAAATGCGATCAACTCCCTAAATGAGTACAATTATTATACAGAAAAAATAGGGAGTCTTCATCCCACACATGTAGCTGTTAACAACATTTCGTTTTCTGTAATTCATGATTTACAGTGTACTATGATCGATGGAAAAACCTGCAACGTTATAACAAATCAAAAATCGAGCAACTCGTGTAATATATGTGGAGCTAGACCCACACAAATGAATAAATTAGACATTATAAGTACTTTACCACGAAAAAAAGAATTTTATACATTGGGATTGTCAACTCTACACTGCAAAATCCGTTTTATGGAGTGCTTACTCCATATTGCTTACAACATGGATTTTAAGGAAAGCAGTGCCAGAGGCGACGAAAATAAAAATGCCAAGCAGAATAGAAAAAAATTTATTCAATATTCCTTTGAAAGAAGCTCTTGGCATCAATGTCGACATGGTCAAACAAGGTGCAGGAAATACCAATACTGGGAATACTGCTAGACGTTTTTTCGCTAAACCGCAAATTGTAGCGAAAATCTGCCAACTTGATGAACGTTTAGTGACGCGGTTTGGCATCATCTTGCAAGTCCTCGCTAGCGGTCACGAAATGGATAGCTGTAAAATTCCATCAATACGCTTTGGAAACAGCTCAATTATATGTTGACTTGTACAGTTAGTACTTTATGCCACCAACTGTACATAAAGTGTTAATACACGGTGGTGACATAATAGCTTCATCATTTTTACCCATTGGTCGCTATTCAGAGGAAGCGCAAGAAGCAAATAATAAAGTATTCCGACATGCCCGAAGTCAGAGTAGTAGATGGTCATCTCGACGCAATAATAATGAAGACGTTATTCATTATCTTTTTAGTATCATCCGATCCACTTATCAGTAGTTTAAGATTGAAAATAGACAAACAAGATAATGAATTATCGGATGATGCTAAAAAATTATTAAAATTATAGTATGTAATAAAAAGTTTTTTTCTTTATTCTATGTAAATAATTATAACATAATTAAAAGTACAGTTTTTTTACATTTTACATACAAAGAGAAAAAGTAACTACAAAAAATAAAAAAGTAAAAAAAACAAAAAGAAACAAAAATGGAACTCGCTAATAAGCTCGCTAGGTCAACCTCCTTAGTTATAGGTAACGCTAAACGCGAATATTTGACAGATACTCTTATAAAACTATAAAGTGTACATTTTAATTTTATTTTTTTAATATTATAATTATTGCCTTTAATAATTACCCCTGTATACTAAATTGTACGAAATTCGTCCTTACATTTTTAGTTCACGGCCGTCATATTGGATCCGCCATTTTGAATTTTAAAGTTTTACTGGCGGTTTCTTAATCAGCGACCCCGAAAACCCTCTTATATCAAGATTAAAGAAATTATAAACACACCAAAAAATGTTTGTCAAAAAGTATACAACAATTTCGATTTTTTGTTTATTAACAAATTGTAATATCAAAAAATGTGCAAGTTACGCTATAGTACGGTAAATAACGTGTATTTAAAAAAAAAATCATTGCAATCGGTTGAGAATTCAGCCGTCGAACGATTTTTTGCCACAAAAATCGACTTTATAGCCCACTGTGCGCCGGAGGGAACAACCGCGCGAAAGTAACACGCCACGAGAAAACTTAGAAAGCTTTTTGCTCGACGATATGATGATGATAATGATGAAAATGATGAAAATAATGATAATGATGATGATATTGATAATGTTGTTAATGATTATAATTATAATGACGATGACAATTACGATTACGATGGGTCAATATTAATAAAATATTAACATTAATAGTGATAGTAATTCATTTAATATTTGCATTTAAAATACGAATTTGAAGTTGGATTTAAGCGTACTTAACTCTAACCTAATTTGACTTGATCTGACGTAACACAACTTAGAGGTCAGGTTAGGGGAGTCTGATTAAACTACATCGTTCTACAATAAAAAAAATCTCATCGCTCGATCGAACTGTTTCCAAATTTAACTTTTGATTGTGTTTTTATTTATTTATTACATTTTACTATTTTATCATTTCAACAAATATTACATTGTATTTTAGTCGGACCGTATAGGAATCATCCAGTTGATAATTGTGTTGTGCTTAATTATTGTTTTTTTAATTAATAATTTTATAGTTTATTAATTTATATATATATATATATATATATATATATATATGTATATATATATATGGGTGTCAGAAATAAAAGTATACAGCCGAATGAGGGGGGTAGATTGGGTCAAACTGAAAAGAAAAGTCTTATTCCATGTTGCAAAATTCGCAATAGTTAACGAGTTATTAAATAAAACGTCTGAGCGAATGAGCGCACAAGGAGCGATAGAGGCGGGTCTCAGCTGGCACGGTGCACGGCGCGCGGTGAGCGGTGAGGGGCGCGAGGCGCCCGGCCGGCGCGTGGCGAGCGGTGGGGGGTCGAGAGACGAGCGGCGAGCGGGGCGCGGCGCGGCGCAGCGACAGATGATATACACTGCGGCGAAAAAGTATCAGAGCCAGCACAGGTAGCACACGTATTGCATAGGCATTGCCGTAGCGTCTTACGCCTTAGATAATATTAATTAGTTTAGCTTGAATTATGTGTAATGGAAACATTTAATTTTAGTAAATTAAATTATTTTGCATGTCAAAGTTTACGAGGTTTACAAAGCTTTACTTTAACTTTTGTTTATGTTAGAATAACTTTAATGGTGCGTGTCCACCTGCAAGTAAAACTTTCGAGAGTAGCTTTTGAGATTGATTCTCGCAAATGGACATATTCCTGGAGAATGAATCCTAACGGAGAATTGAATCGCAGCTCTTGGCGAGCGAACTTGTCAAGACCTACTCGCAAATTGACACGATGTTATTTTACTCTCGGAGATCAGTTCGCCAAGCTCGAACGCTGTTCGTATTTTGAGAGCTACATGTTGAGAGTAAAAGAAGACAGTTTCCGATAAAATTAGCTTTTGCTATGACAATTAACAAGTCACAGGGTCAGACATTTGACAGAGTAGGAATAGATCTTCGCAAAGACGTTTTTAATCATGGGCAACTTTATGTTGCCCTTTCACGAGTTAGATCTTGGGAAGCATTAAAAATTTATCTTGACAGTCAGCGGAATAATGAACAAGTTAAAAACTATGTATATAAAGAAATATATGTATAATTTCTCTTCCTTTAAATTTTAATATGAGGATAGTTTTTTAACATATATAATTATATAGGATGTGTGCGTATATTATTAAAAATGTACAGTGTTAAAGAATAAATGGCGCTTGATATATATTGATATATATTGATATACATATACATATATATATATATATATATATATATATATATAACAAAAAAAATTATGAAATTGCTGCCGAATTTTTGACAGGACGATCAAACGAAAAGAATACCTCAGACTCAACGTGTCCACTGCGTCATACCAAGTAAAAATTATAAATTAATTGTTAAAGATTACTCATTTTCGAATAATTATACTAAGCACAAAATAATAAATAATATGTTCTTAAATAAATGTACTTATTGAATTAAATTTCCTCATAAATCAATTTTTTTCGCCTTTTCCACACTGTTGATCGCAATTGTCGTGTGCTATGCCGAGATCTTCATCATAGTAACGTCAATCACTAAAAAAAAGTACATCTAAATTGATTCAGAATTGTCTGAAACGCGTTTTTAACTACACTTTTGTGAGTCAAATATTACTACTGCCTCACAAAAAAATTTATAAAAATTCCCAAAAATTCTGCGCAACTTCGGACCAGGCTTAAAATTTTTCTAATACTCCCTAGAATATTTCCTATAAATTTCAAAAAAATAAAAAATGGGGTTTTTGAGATATTCAAATTTTTGTGTGTTTTTTTACTTTATTAGTTTAAAATCATTATTATAAAAATTTGGAGTAATTTTTTTTTAACTATGATTTAAATAGCGTATTTTATGTTCAATGATTTTTTTTCTTAGACGTTGTCTAATAGGCGAAAAAATTCATTGAAAATTTTGCAGTCCTTATTTTGCGCAGGCTTTATTTCGGAAACGCTACATGACCTGTTAAAAAACGAGCAGCCATCAAAAATAAAAAGGTCGGAATGGTCGGAAAGGAAATTATTTGCGTGTCTTACTACACATGTCTTCCGGGGCGAAGCCCGGATAACCAGCTAGTCTATATATATAAAGGAAGATGTCCTGACTGACTCATTCACTCACTCATCAACGCCCAGCCCAAACCCCTGAACCGAATTTTTATCAAAAGTATATAAATAGGGGTAGAATTTTCCGGGGAGTGCCACTAAGAAGGGATTTTTAGAAATTCAAGCCCTAACGGGGTGAGAAGGAGTAAAACGTGTTTTCACGGATTCCTTAATATCTCTTAGGCCAAAGCCCTGAACCGAATTTTTATCAAAAGTATATGAAATAGGGGTAGAATTTTCCGGGGAGTGCCACTAAGAAGGGATTTTTTAGAAATTCGAGCCCTAACGGGGTGAGAAGGAGTAAAACGTGTTTTCACGGATTCCTTAATATCGCCTTAGGCCAAAGCCCTGAACCGAATTTTTATCAAAAGTATATGAAATAGGGGTAGAATTTTCCGGAGAATGCCACTATGTGTATAGTTTTTTGTTACCGAATTTTCTGAAAACCGGTTTTTTAATTTTTCCAATTTTTTGGGAAATAATTGATTGAATCTCAAAGAATTATAGATCAAACAGGGGTAAAATTTTCCAGGGAGTGCTATAAAGTGTACTACTTTTCGTTACCGATCTTTTTGGAAGCCGGTACCGAAATTTTTTCAATTTTTCGGGAATTAATTGACAGAATCTTAAAGAGGCTGCGTTTCGCTATTCACTCGCAGTACTGGCAGCACTGTAAATCCGTTCCAATATACGCGGCAGTAAGCTGTCAAAGCGTTTTCGTGTTCATGTGACGTCATAGATTTTGTCGTCACTTCCTACTTTCATTACTGCGGCTCGCGAGGTGAGGCATTCGCAGTAAGAACATGGCGGCTATGGCGGCACCTTTGGAAGAATTGGTCCTTGTGGACCTGGAAGGCAACAACGAGAAATATACAGTAATCGTTAGTCACGAACAGTGATCGGCAAAAATTCTGTTTTTAGTAATGATATCGGCGGTTATTTTTAATTAATCAGAAATAAAAAATTTGAATGTTTTTAATTTTAATTAACAAAAAATTGGTAATTAATAAAATACTAAGCTCTAAATTTAAAATAATTATTAATTGATTGAAAATATAATACTCTGTTTGAAAAATTAATAAATAATCAGAAATATAACGCTCATAATTTAAAAATTGGCCATTATATAAAATCAATTGTCAATTTTTAAAAAAATTACTTATTTAGAAAAAAATATTTATAATTTTTTAAAAAATTAGTAGTTTTTAAAAAGTAAATTATTTGAATAATTAGTAGATAATTATTAGAAAATATATTCATACTGAAAATTCGTGTTTTTGGGGAAAATTTGCAATTACTAGATAAACTATAAACGTGCTTTGCACGCTCCCCCCCCCCCCCCTCAACCTCTTCCCCATCAATATAACAATTATAATTCAATTATAATAATAATTATAAACAAATAATTGTGAATTTTATGTGTTCATAAACGTATTTTTCTTCTTTATTCAGATATTTCTTGATATTTTTAACGTTTCTAACTTGACGTTGGTTATCTAGAAAAACTTAATAACTGAATCAAATGATTTCACTCTAGATAAAGCAACATATATAATTTTCGTTGATTAAACACATCTTTTCTTCAATCACACCAACTTTATCAAACATTTAAGTTTGAGAATTATTTTTTTTAACAAAATTATATTTTTTAATAGAAATAAAGTTTAATTGTTTCTTATTGACTTTCTTTAAATGTTTTTTCTGTTTTTTATTGCTTTTTTTAAAAACCTTATATGTACAAAAAAAGTTAAAATATAAAGTTTTAAAAATACGCAAATATTTGAGTCTGCCATATTAGATTTATTTTTTGGAATTTTTAAAATTTGTTACAATATGCAAAATCTACACCAACAATACCACATATATACAAAAAGATCTAAAAAAATATTGATAATAAAGCACTTTTGAATCGGGGGATCACATTGAATTTTTTAAATAAGAAATTACATTAATAAGAGATTTTCAATTTTCCACCGAGAAGACTGGCAAGTACAAGTAGCGCTAGTAATACGCTTATGCTAAGCTATGAATTTCGTGTGCGATGGATTTAATGCTAGCCATACATACTTTTCATAAAACTTTAACACGTTAACAGGTTTTGACCAATCGCGTATATCCCCTTCGTCTTGCCCAGTATTTTTGTAATATTGTCAGTTACCTCATGTTCATACTTGTTTTTGCCAAGACAACTTGTTTCAGAGTCAAGGATAAAAAATTATTTTTATTTAATTGTTAATCTTCTGAAAAATTAAAAAATATTTTTTTAATTACCTACTAATTTTTTGGAAAATTGAAAAATATTGTTTTTTATTATTATTTTTTAGAAAATTAGAAATTATTTTTATTCAATTATTTATTTTTGAAAAATTAGTTATAATTCTTGATTTATATTACATTTTCTAAGAATTAAAAAATAATGTTAAACATTAATAATTTTTGTAGAAATGGAGGGGTAAAAGTCATAGTGGTGTAAGTCAAATTTTTTAAAATTTTTTCTCGCGTGCATAGATGCAATCTATACAATATATAAATTGCATTTATGCACACAAAAAAATATTTTTAAAAATTTGACTTACACCACTGTGGTTTTTACTCCTCCAAATAATCTTTTTTTGAAATTATTTACAAATTGTTAGGTAAATAAAAATAAGTTAAAAAAAATTTTTATTTTTTTGGCACTTAATATATTGTATTTTGGCTTATTAATGATTGCTTTGACATTTAAAAAATAAATAATGAAAATTTTTTTTGCCGATCACTGATCACGAAGATGCGGAAAAAGCCCGAAAAGGTTACTAAATTAATATAATTAATATAATAATAAATAATTTCGATATTTTCATAAATCTGAAAACTGATTCTTTTTTATATATTTAGAATAGGTGCTCCTATCGTCGTGTCACGTCGTGTCTAAGATAGGTTAAGATAGGTTATATTTCTTTCTTATACATAACAACAGTACTGCGGATATCGTTCCGTTATTGCAGCGTTATATGCGGTAAAAGCAACAGAAGTAATTACGGAACGCTCCTGCAGTTCTACTCAATGACGTCATATCGTCAGTACTTACAGTGAATATCGAAACGCACCCAGAATTGTATTGGGATTTTCAGTCGTGACGTAACCGTGACGTCACAAGGCCAAAATGGCTGGCCTATTCCTGAAAGTATTAGAGCTGTCATATGTAAACACATATAAAGCTTATGTTTTTCATAAATAATTAATGAAATAACGGTGTTTGTGATAAAAAAGTGCGATGGGTGAAAATTTAATTTGTTATTATTAATCTTTAATTGATAACAGGAGTGTTTGAAATACTTTTGCGTTTAAAAAAAACGGTAATTTGTTTTTGCATACTACATTTAATATACAATTTATTATAACTAATATTACTCATTAATATTCAGTGAATATATTTCACTTGTTATTGTTCAGTTATCATCATATTGACTTACCAGGCAGAACATATAGTCACTTCTGTCAAAGTGCAAAGAACACACTGCCCACTTTTTGGTTATCCACTCTAGTTTTGCTATTTTCAAAACTCTCTCCCATTCTTTTCGAACATCAATTTTTTCTATATTTCTAAACATGTCTTTTTTCTCAGTATAGAACTTTCCTTTAGGTGGAAACATATGGAATCGCACAGAGGTATTTTTTAATCCATAGCTTTTGCAGCCAAATACACAGCAAGAATCGCGATTTTTTGTATCTCTAGGGGAAGACCTTGCCCCTCTGTCTTCTAGGTGTTCACCCATCGCACTTTTTTTTATCACAAACACCGTTATTTCATTAATTATTTATGAAAAACACAAATATTTATATGTTTACATATGACAGCTCTAATACTTTCAAGAATAGGCCAGCCATCTTGGCCTTGTAACGTCACGACTGAAAATCCCAATATGAAGTAGGGATAGTATTTTTACGGGGAGCGCCATGATATGTACAGTTTTTGGTTACTAATTTTCTGGAAACCAGTTTTTTTAATTTTTCCAATTTTTCGGTAAATCATTGATTGAATCTCAAAGAATTATACATGAAGTAGGGGTAGAATTTACCGGGGAGTGCTACAAAGTGTACTATTTTTTGTTACCGATCTTTTAGGAAACCGGTTCCGAATGACCGAATCTCAAAGAATTGTACATAAAGTAGGGGTTGAATTTCCCGGGAAATGCTAAAAATATATAATTTTTTGTTACCGATTTTTTTGGAAACCGGTATCAAAAGTTTGATGAATTTTTCGTGAAATAATTGATCGAATTTAAAAGAATTGTATATAAAACAAGAGTAGAATTTCCCGGGGAGTGCTATAAACTGCATAGTTTATCGATCTTGTTGGAAACCGGTATCTTTTTGGAAATCGGTTACAAAATTTTTTCAATTTTTTAGGAAATAATTGAGTGAATCTCAAAGAATTGTATATGACGGAATTGAATTTTAGTAGATAAAAAAGTAATATTTTTTAATTTATAGCATTTTAGAGAGAAAGAGAGAGAAAGAGGGAGAGGGGGGAAGGGAAAGGAATGAAGGGAGAGGGAGAGGGGAAGGGGAGGGGGAGGGGGAGAGAGAGACTATTTGCGTGTCTTACTACACATGTCCTCCGGGGCGAAGCCCGGGTAACCAGCTAGTATATATATATATATATATATTGCTTTTTCAAAAACAACAATTTATTTCTTAACATAAAAAGCATTGCCTTTTTTAATATTAACTAGAACATCACAAGCGCGCGCTGCGCGCGCGCCATTTAGTTTTTTTACTACATATATATATATATATATATATATAATATAAATATATATATATATATATATATAAAACTAAATGGCGCGCGCGCAGCGCGCGCTTGTGATGTTCTAGTTAATATTAAAAAAGGCAATGCTTTTTATGTTAAGAAATAAATTGTTGTTTTTGAAAAAGCAATATTTAAATAAAAAATGTGTATACTTAAAAACAAAAAAAAATGTTAAACAAATATTTCCAATATTTAAATAAATATTTGCAAGTATAAAATAAATTTTTTACAAAGTTACAAAATATTTCTTTAAATCAAGGAAATAATACTAAAATAAATATATTTACTTAATATAAACAAATTTTTTTTCAGTGCATTATTGCACATGTACTTGGCGCCTTTTTTTACTATTTTGAAAAAGGTAATTTTGTACTGATATCACGCATTTTGTAGTGTTAAATGGGAGTCGGCAAAAATTTCAATTTTTTAATTTTTTATGAAATTAGCAATAACAACAAATTAAATTTTTCTTGAATTAGCAAATGAGTAATAGAAAATTAGTAGTAGTAGTTTAGGTAAAAATAAATTAATTTTTTTTACAGTTTGATAATTCGTAGAAATAAATTCTTTATTATTAAAATAATTAATAGTTTGTCAAAAATAAATTACTACTTATTTGAAAATTAATAATTAGTGGATAATAATTATTAATTTTTTTAATAATAAATAATTAGTCTTAGGTAAATTATTTATTTTAAAAATTATTATTTGGTTTAATATAAATAATTTAATTACTGCAGTTAAACGTGGTTTAAAAAAATAATTATGTTAATATTACATATATGTATATATTACACTAGCATGCCCCGCGGCTTCGCTCGCGACCTCATATGCATGGCTCTCATACGCGTAGCTTTTGCTATTTTTTAATTTTCAATATTACAAACTTATATTTCGGAAATAAAGCATTTTTGCATATAATATGCCTTACCTCAGTTTTGTGTTAATACCGCCGGCATTAGCATTTCCCGAGCATCAATTATTTCCCGAAAAATTGAAAAAATTCCGGATATCGACGCGTTTCGACGTCGCTCATTGCCGCGCGGCAAGCGTTTCCGCGTCCCAGTAAATGTATGTGCAAGAGTCAACAGCTGGCCTTCGTATTTTTGTTATTCAAACCTAATCTTACCTGTAATTCTTTTTCTCTCCTTTTCTATTTCTTTACCTTTCCTTTTATACGTTTTCTTTTTTCTCGTCTTCCCAAATATTTCTATTTTCTGCCTTTCAATTTCTAACTTATAATTTCGCTCCAATTCAAATTTATCATAAGCCTCGTTCAGCAAATTTATCATAAGCCTTGTTCAGAATTTCATCTAAATTATATAAAATTTTAAAATTCTTACATTTGTATTATAACCAACTTAAAAAATGTATTAAGACAATTCATGTATACCTCTGTTGACGTCATTTCCTCAATTATTTTAACTTTGCCACTCTCTAATCCGCTAATCGATATCTTTCCTTAATAAGCATTTATAAACTAACCACGGTTTACTTAATATAAACGTGAAAACAGCAGATAAGTTTGACCATTTATGTGTGAAACAAAGAGCAAGGATTGAATTGAAGTCTGGCGAGGAGCACTGAATGTCAAAACATGCCCATACCAACACACTCCCGCTGACTTTCACATCCCTCCCTCCCCCCCTCCCTCTCTTTCTCTTTCTCTCACTTTTATACACATACGTACACGCTTAAGCTCTATTAATAAATATGTAAGATTTATATAAATCTAATGTATTCCCTCTCCTCTCAATTATTTCCTAAAAAATTGGAAAAATTTTGTAACCGATTTCCAAAAAGATACCGGTTCCCAAAAAAATCGCTAACGAAAAACTATATAGTTTATAGCACTCCCCAGGAAATTCTACCCCTATTTTATATACAATTCTTTAAAATTCGATCAATTATTTCTCGAAAAATTCAAAAAACTTCTGATATCAGTTTCCAAAAAGATTGATAACAAAAAATTATACACTTTGTGGCACTCCCCGGGAAACTCTACCCCTGTTTTATATACAATTCTTTAAAATTCGGTCAATTATTTCTCGAAAAATTAAAAAAATTAAAAAAACCGATTTCCAGAAAATCGGTAACAAAAAACTATACACACAGTAACACTCCCCGGGAAATTCTACCCCTATTTCATATACTTTTGATAAAAATTCGGTCCATTGGTTTCCGAGATCATCGAACACAAACAATCAAACTGACAAACTCTGTCTCTTTATAATAATAGTATAGATATATAGAAATCTTCCTCCTGGCCGATAAGTTTATATCGATCTGATATATTTACCTACTAAATCGATAAGAACACGCGCGTGATTTATTAGATCAGAGCCATCTGTACTCAAAAGCGTGAAAGTGACATTCTGAGAACGATATGAAAACGACGTATCTAAAAAAAGTCCGTATTTTAATGTAAAATTTTCAAATTCGGACTTTGCGTCGCGATATCTCCACTCGTAGGGCACGTAACGGAAAAATAAAATTACTTTTATTACATAATTCAAACCCAAGCTATCGATTGGGTCTACTTAGAACTTGATCGGTTGAGCGGTTATTGAAATCTAATAATATCGAGTGCTTGCAACTCGTCGCGTCGCGTAAGAGTCACGGTGCAGTCTCGCTTCGCGTATACTTGGCGCAAGACACTACCGTGTCTCTTGATCAAGCAATATTTTTTATCAATATAAGAATTTGATTGCCTATAGTAAATATTTATTCAAACCAGTAATATTTTCTGTTGTAAACAAATTGCTGAATGTAAGTAAATTTTTCTAAACTTAAGAGAAGTAGATAAATACGTTTATTGTTTCTCTCCTTAGGGTTGCAAGGCGTTTTGAAGGGACGTTTCAACCCTTTACAAACAAATACGTACACCTCTCCTTATCCACACATGCGGCGTTTTATAGGGACGTACCCAACCCTTTACAAGTCTCTTTCGTGTCCCGGCCTGGCCATAGCGACCCTTAACATACTAGCTATCGCCTTCTATTAATTTGTTCAAAATTTAAATATTCTCACACTGAGAGCCGAAAAACAGTAATAGTCTCTAAATTTTCGTTTATTCTCAACTTTTAATCTCAATACACATGCAGACGCTTACTTAAAAAAAAGTAATGTCTACTTAAAAAACACAGTAATATCTAAAGATTAAGATCGTAAGCAATACTGTCTGAAAGAAATAATAGAAAAGAAATAATTACTAAGAAGTTCCATTATTCAATCATGTGCGATTCTATAACCATTACTGTTGGCTCTCCATATTTGTTCTATCGTGCGAGTTCAGAGCAGTTCAGAGTGATATATGAGATTCATAATAGCTATTGTAGAATAGGTTGTTAGCTCAGAGTTAGCGTATTAGGCTGTCATTCCGGAATCTTAGGTTCAAATCCCGTCTCCCGTGAATTAGTGGAGGCAAATTAGACCAAAAAAGTGCGTTATCTCGGAACCGGTTAAAACTACTCGGATTTGAACGTTTTTTTTTTTAAATGTAGGTAATTAAAAACACTACAATGTTTATGGGTTAAAAATTGACGCTTTAAATAGGAAATTCAAAAAAATTCCGAAAAATTGAAATTCTAAGACAAAACATTTTTTAAACGTACTAGCTTGCATTTTTTGTTTATAAACTTAAAATAATTATAAAAAAGAAGTTTTTCAGATAGTTAATTATGTTTTTATTGATTACAATTTATAAAATTCGAAATGTAATATTTTACAGAATAAAAAATAACATTACAGAAGTGAATAAATTTGATATACAAAATATGAAAGGTAAATAGTTTATATTGTTTCTTTACATAATTTTTAAATTTAAATGTTTAAATCTTTATATTTAAACATTTTTTAAATCTTTATTTTTATTTTTTTTTCTTTATATATTTTTTTCTCTTATCTTTACATTTGCATATTCTCCGTCTCTTTCTACTATAGCGGGTGTTTCATTTTAATCGGCCGGTACACCTTGGATAATGCTAATGCCGGCGAGATTGTAACTTTCAAGCCTTGTAACTCGAAAAGTACTTCATGAAAAAATACTTAAATATAGTGTTTTGAAAAGCTCTTTAGGTAAGCTACAAGAATATGCAATAAAAAATAGGGAATTCCATTTAAAAAAACAAAGTTGAACTTTATATGACCTCGGCACGTCCACTCAAGGTCAAACCAATGACACCATCTTATGTCCCCCTTCGAACCAAACAACTTTTGTCTGAAACGTTTTTCCGTATCTTTCATATTTTTCAAGATATTTTCCTGGGGCGATTAAAATGAAACCCGGTATAGACCTTGAAAAAAGGTCGTATACATTCTTCTGCAATAGTACTTCCTTCACATAGTCTTTCGGTATTGATTTCTGGACATTATGTTGTATATTAACAATGTTTTTTATGTAAAAAATTTTATAATTAAAATAAACCTGAAAATTTATTAAATAAACAATTAGCGTCAATTTTTAACCCATAAACATTGTAGTGTTTTTAATTACCTACATTTAAAAAAAAAAACGTTCAAATCCGAGTAGTTTTAACCGGTTCCGAGATAAAAACCTAATTTGCCTCCACTAAATGTGTTTTTAAAAATTGTAAAACAGTGCGTAATTTTAATTAATAAAATAGAATATATAAGAAACCACAAATACAAATTAAACTATAAAAACATTAGAAAAAAATTAAAATTATTTAAAAATAAAAAGTTTTTTTTTTTATATATTGCACTGGAAACATTACTATTCTTTATCGTAATGGTTACTGTGAAATCCGTACTAGTTATTGGGAGAATGTTTACTGTAGTAGTGTGTAATGGTTACTGTAAGAAAGATTAAAAGTTGAGAGTGTGAGCAAAAATACAGGAATTATTACTGTTTTTTGACTCTCAGTGTAATATATATTATAATACTTGTTAGGCTAATTGTAATATAAAGAAAGTAAGCATCTAATTATTTAAAGAAAATATATTATTGTATGCAGTGACTTTTATTTTTATTTTTAGTAAATATTTACTCGACAGTATCGGAGTAATTAATTTACTTCAATAATTATTACTTGAATAAAGCAACTTTTTTTTAGTGTATGTAGATTTGAATTAATATTTCAAAAATATTTTTCAAATATTTAAGAAAATATTGTCTGGGTGATAAAAAAGAATATTTTTAAAAATATTTTTTAAAAATTCTTAAAATATACTTAAAAATGTTACCATAAAAGCTTAAATCATTTAAAAATATTCTTAAACTATTTTAAAATGTTTCTTGCAATATTTTTATAGATAGATAGATAGAAAAGATACTTTATTACCCTAAGGGGTGTAAAAGGGCGTTTTGTAGGGATGTACCCAACCCTGTACAAAACAATCTTATCAAGAGACACGGTAGTGTCTCGCGCCAACTCTACGCGGAGCGAGACCGACCGTGACTCTTTTACGCGACGCAACGGGTTGCGAGTACTCGAGATATAATATCACACCACAACAATCTCATTCGTTAGTCCTCTTGTGGTCCTCGTCGTCCTCTTGTAGTCCTTGTGGTCTTGTCCTTTCTCTTTATTCTGCCTTCGCTTTTTCTCCCTTTCTATCTTCATCGTCCTCGTTTGATTCCATCAGAAGGCTCTCCTCCATCTTGCTAGCTATCTCTTCGTCCGCTGTCCTGTATAACCTTTCTCCTACCTTCTTTCTGCTTTCCTTATTCCTTTCTTTCTCCTCTCTTTCTCTTACTCTTCTTTCTACTGTCTTATCGTCGTCCATTTTAATCCTTAATCTGTTCTCTTCCCTTCTTCTCGCCTCTAGCGCCCTCCATTTATCCTCCTCGCTTCCCGTCCTCACTAGGACCGTCACCCACTCTCCTCTTTGTCCTATCACGCTCACTTCCCTCACCTCTACCTTTATTTCAGGCCCTCCGCAAACAGCTTTCTTACTTTCTCCCAGCTCGTTCCCCTTCTGATCCACTTATCTTTCTCTATTTTTATTATCACATTCTTCTTCCTTCTTTCTTCATTATTTCTCTCATCATCAGCAGCCCACCAATTATAGCTTCCTCCTGCCTGTCTCTACTTTCCTCGCTATCCTCTCTCTTTCTTTTCCCTGCGACTTGTTCCAGTACCTTTCTCTATGTACCTTTCTCTATGTACCTTTCTCTTCAAGCTCTCTATCTCCTCTTTCTGCTTCTTTGTCTCCTCGTCTCGTCTCCTTGTATCTTCCTTCGACTCTCTTACTAACTCCATTATCTGTTCTTTTATCAGTTTCTCCATCGTCTCCTTCTCTATCTTCCCTCTGAACT
>JASTWP010003664.1:0-19987 GCA_030770255.1 Temnothorax ravouxi
TTACGTGGTTCGTGCGCACCCGGTAGAAACGGCAGAGGGAGAGTCCTCGACTTATCCCTCGGGAGGACTCGCTACGTGGAGGCGTACATATTGCCGGGCGGGTGGTCGAGGTGTTTTCCGCGTGGAGAGCAGTTGCAAATGTTTCGTTTTGGTCGCTCAAAACCTCCCGTCGCCGGGGTCGGTCGAAATTCCGACTTTCTCGCGGGTTTCGTCACGAGCTCGTCGCACCGTGTCTCTCGCGGCGCGCGTCTGAAGGGCCGAGTCAGACAGAGTCAGACGAGGACGAGTGCCTCTCGTCGAGAGGAGAAACTTTGACGAGACGCATTACGGCACTGTAATATCGCGACGCAAATATATGGAGGGGTAAAAACCACAGTGGTGTAAGTCAAATTTTTAAACATATTTTTTCGTGTGCATAGATGCAATTTATATATTGTATAGATTGCATCTATGCACGCAAGAAAAAATTAAAAAAAAATTGACTTACACCACTATGACTTTTACCCCTCCATATATACACACACGCGGTCGCTTTCGTTAGGTCCCGTTCGGGGAGTATCTGGGGGAAACTGTCCTACGTCATAATTGTAACCATCTCCGCATTTCAAAATTCACGACTTTACGATTTACTCAATAGCGCGGAGGCAAACGAGGTAACGGAACGTCAGCAACAGCTACGTCAAACGATGAGCCAAAAACCTATCTTATTAGCAACTATTTATTTATATTTAGATTAATTAGATTATTTTTATGATAAAATAAATTTCGCGATCGATTCGACGAAACAGACGGGTGATTACTTGCGCAAATGTAATGAGAGAATCTAGTCACCTGGAGATCCATCGCTGCCACCTTGTCGTCGCCAGCTCGCCTGCTCGCCCAATATTCACTGGCACTCGTTCGCGCGAATTGAGCTCAAAGATCCGGAGTAATCATTATCGCGCGCGATTGATCGACGCGATACGAACCACCCGACACTTTCTACGGCACTCCCGACCCCGACTCCCGGCGTACGCACGGCACATTTCGGACAAGCGAATAACGCGAGTAACGCAACACGCACTCCCGGATCGCGCGACGCCACTCGAAGAATCTCAAGTTTCACGCGGGGGACAACTTCGCGTCGCGCTGGATGTCGCGGAATGGCGTCCGTGGTCCCGAATTCGAAAATCGAAACGCATTTTCAGTCGCGCACGAGTACGCGACGAATAAATATTCCACGGTGATCGTGCGGGATCCGATACGGCACTTGGATATCTTCGAATGCGCGCGACATCACTCCCGATTGGAAAAAATTACGTTTACGTATACTTACGTGAAACGGTAGCGGTATGAGGGTCCGTTTCCGTTCACGCATATGCGCGTATTTATCTGTAGCATACGTAACGTTTACTATAGAAAATGCACGCATATGCGTGAAACGGAATGGACCCTGAGGGAGGCGAGGCCGCGGCGGCGCGGCCGCTGCTTCTCAACGAATAGTCCGGGAGTCAGGGGATTAGATATTGAAGTTCACGGCGCAAAGCTGGATTTTTTTTTAATCGATTCTTATGATATCCAGTAACAAGTGTGTAAAGTCTCTACAATCAACTCGGCCCGCTTCGCCTTTTTTTATTGCAAAATATATAAAAAAAACGCGTTTCTGTATAGTTTTCTTTAAATAACTCCTTCTGTGTTGGTCAAACGACAAAACTTGAAGAGAGGAAAATTGTTCGGAAAGGAAATTTCCTATAAGAATAAGCCTTAAAAAAATTTTTTAAATTTTTTTTTAATTGCAAAATTGCAAAAAATACGCGAGACAAGGGCCATTTTTACAGGTTCCCGAAAACTGGGTTAAAAATTATCATATTTAAGCGGACATTCACTCAATGATACCTCTCAGTATGCTGAACAAGTGTGCACAAGGCTCGCCTCCAATTTTTATATGGCTGCCTATTAACAAATTATTTATGCAAATCGGGCGCTTGGCTCTCACGTCTAAACGGGTAAACTTATTTTGATGCACTTTATCGGAAATAAAAGGTAACGATGTCTAGTTTATGAATTTAAAATAAAAAAATTTTTTTCTAAAATTTGACCACTATTTAAAACAATTTAAATTTTGCATATTAAATATCGGCGTTGATTATTGGCGTAGAGTAATGCAAATAGCACCATTGGTTTTGCGCTTAAAAAATCATGAATTTCAAAAAAAAAAAACGTCCCGATACGACTAATAGAAGCCGAGATAATTGACTTTTACATAATTAAATTATTACAAGTAAACTATTTCATATTTTTACTTGAAAATTAATGTGAAGGTACTGGAGTGAGTGCTTTAACGGTGGAATTTTTTTCGCTGCAATTCGACTGCCAGGTTCGGCGAAATAGTATATTGTGTTACAAGTGAGGAAAGTTGGCTATTGGTCACGAGCGCGGTAGGCGCACGAGCCGAAGGCGAGTGCGCCTACCCGCGCTTGTGACCTATAGCCAATTTCCGTACGTGTAACACATACTATTTTGTATTACAAGTGCATGTAGGGATGGGGGTTAAGGGAGTGGAAATATGCGTATATTAGACGAGTGCGGGTAGACGCACGAGCCGAAGGCGAGTGCGTTTACCCGCACGAGTAGTCTTAAAGAAGGACTTGCGGGGGGTTATTTCTCCCAACGAGGGGGGGCGAAGCCCCCCCGAGTTGGGGTCATTTCTCCCAACGAGGGGGGGCGAAGCCCCCCCGAGTTGGGATAAATGACAGGGGGGGTCCGGGGGGGCGAAGCCCCCCCGGTGGGGGGGTCGGGGGGGCGAAGCCCCCCCGAGTTTAGGCGCAGGCGGGGAGGGGGGGCGCGGGGGGGAGGGGCGGAGCCCCTCCCCCCGCCTATGATAAAACAATGTTTATTACAGGTTACAGGAGCAAACATGATGTTAGGTTTTCGCCAGCTCGAGGGAACGGTACCGGCACGTGCCGGGCTTCCCGACGATCCGCGTTTCGTTCCCGGAAGACGCGATCCCGACGACGGACGACTTATCGATCGTCCTGGCGTGCGAATCCGCGCGACACACGTGCACACACATACACACCCGCTACGCGACTCCTCGACGATTTCGGTATCGATCGTCCTGGCGTGCAAATCCGCGCGACACACGTGCACACACATACACACCCGCTACGCGACTCCTCGACGATTTCGGTATCGATCGTCCTGGCGTGCAAATCCGCGCGACACACGTGCACACACATACACACCCGCTACGCGACTCCTCGACGATTTCGGTATCGATCGTCCTGGCGTGCGAATCCGCGCGACACACGTGCACACACATACACACCCGCTACGCGACTCCTCGACGATTTCGGGTACACGAAAAATTTTACATTGAGTCGGTCTCGGTTTCTGCGAGTGACATATGAGTAGCTGTTAGGTTAGGTGTGTGTTGGGAAGAGGCGAAGTGGCGGTATTTTCGGTAGTTGTTTTCTGTGTGCGCTGCGAGATGGCGTTGATACCCGTTAGCTATGGCTTGAACCCGTGCGCTATGAGTTTTAGAACACGGTTTTCCCGTTAACTATGACTTTGGATATGACGTGTGCAATATTTTGTAGGTGGATGTTGGCAAAATTGTTACTTTCCGCACAGAAAACACACACGCAAAGTGCCACTTTGCATGCACGTGTAATACAAAAAAAATGTCGAATACAGCGGTTTTAGAACGAGAGCGCTGGAGCGGACGCAGCGGCGCGCGGCGGCTCGACTGTGGCGACTCGCAGGCGCGCGAGCCGCCGCTGCGTCTTCCAAGCTCGCTTAATTAACAATTACTTTTCTCTGCAACGAAAGCACGTATCCAAACGATTTTTTTTTTAAATCTGCTTGAAAATTTTCCGAATTTTATGATTATTACATTATAAATGTCATATTCTCAGTATTAACGGAGATACACAAGATATATTAAGAAAAATACGTATTAATTAATAACAAATTATTTTTATGATATTTTATACTGTATTGTATGTTATATATTGTCAATTGTATGCTGTATTGTATATTGTATACTGTCAATACAGATAGAATACAGATACAGATACAGGTTTTCTATCTGTATTGACAGTATACAATATACAATACAGCATACAATTGACAATATACAACATACAATACAGTATAAAATATCATAAAAATAATTTGTTATTAATTAATACGTATTTTTCTTAATATATCTTGTGTATCTCCGTTAATACTGAGAATATGACATTTATAATGTAATAATCATAAAATTCGGAAAATTTCAAGCAGATTTAAAAAAAAAATCGTTTGGATACGTGCTTTCGTTGCAGAGAAAAGTAATTGTTAATTAAGCGAGCTTGGAGGACGCAGCGGCGGCTCGCGCGCCTGCGAGTCGCCACCAGTCGAGCCGCCGCGCGCCGCTGCGTCCGCTCCAGCGCTCTCGCTCTAAAACCGCTGTATTCGACATTTTTTTTTCGCCGAACCTGGCAGTCGAATTGCAGCGAAAAAAATTCCACCGTTAAAGCAC
Organism: Temnothorax ravouxi; assembly: GCA_030770255.1. NCBI lineage: Eukaryota > Metazoa > Arthropoda > Insecta > Hymenoptera > Formicidae > Temnothorax > Temnothorax ravouxi. The sequence goes on from JASTWP010003664.1 coordinate 4,505, forward strand.
TCACTCCAGTACCTTCACATTAATTTTCAAGTAAAAATATGAAATAGTTTACTTGTAATAATTAATTATGTAAAAGTCAATTATCTCGGCTTCTATTAGTCGTATCGGGACGTTTTTTTTTTTGAAATTCATGATTTTTTAAGCGCAAACCAATGGTGCTATTTGCATTACTCTACGCCAATAATCAACGCCGATATTTAATATGCAAAATTTAAATTGTTTTAAATAGTGGTCAAATTTTAGAAAAAAAAAATTTTTTTATTTTAAATTCATAAACTAGACATCGTTACCTTTTATTTCCGATAAAGTGCATCAAAATAAGTTTACCCGTTTAGACGTGAGAGCCAAGCGCCCGATTTGCATAAATAATTTGTTAATAGGCAGCCATATAAAAATTGGAGGCGAGCCTTGTGCACACTTGTTCAGCATACTGAGAGGTATCATTGAGTGAATGTCCGCTTAAATATGATAATTTTTAACCCAGTTTTCGGGAACCTGTAAAAATGGCCCTTGTCTCGCGTATTTTTTGCAATTTTGCAATTAAAAAAAATTTTAAAAATTTTTTTAAGGCTTATTCTTATAGGAAATTTCCTTCCGAACAATTTTCCTCTCTTCAAGTTTTGTCGTTTGACCAACACAGAAGGAGTTATTTAAAGAAAACTATACAGAAACGCGTTTTTTTATATATTTTGCAATAAAAAAAGGCGAAGCGGGCCGAGTTGATTGTAGAGACTTTACACACTTGTTACTGGATATCATAAGAATCGATTAAAAAAAAATCCAGCTTTGCGCCGTGAACTTCAATATTCTTATTTTTTAATAGCCCTGACTCCCGGACTAGAACGACACGAAACTGACGAAACTGGCGAAAGACGAAATACGAAGTAAGTACGATATGATGTACGAGTGATGGTGATTGGTGATGGAGTGGGGGGTGGGGGTAGGCCGCCGGCACGGCGCGCGTGACGTACCTAGCCAGCCTATCACCGCTCCATCCCCCCCGCTCGTGTTTGCCGAGAAGCCACAGCCTCACCGCTCCACCGCCCGAGCCCGGCCGCCCCTCTCCTCTGGGCTGCGTTCGGAAACGTCACCCGGGTACACACTGATGGTATACTCCCTTCTCCTTCTAACTCGCTAAGATAGAAAGAGAAGGGAATATACTCGGGTAACGTTTCGAACGCAGCCCTGGTATTACTTCTCGGAATTGTTTACAACTTCGCTTTCGCTTACGATTCCGGGAATCGTCGCGTCGCCCGGCTTCGCCGAATTGCCCCTTCGCGTCATTCTTGGCATTCTTGCGCGCTTCGGCTACGAAATACTTTTCGGTTATTAGTTTTGAAATGCTAAAACTCGTTAAATTTTTCGTTTACCTGACAATGAGCAAAAATTTTGCACGACTATTTTCAGGACTACCATTGTGCGAGCCACCAAAGATGACCTCAATACTCAATGCCTCGCCGCGCGATCTCTTATCCCGAACTTGAAAAATCCGATGCGTTCCTTATTTCAAGTCGCTTTCATCACTTCGGCGTAAATCTAATGGCACCCGGTGGAATAATAACGGAGTGGAAGTAAAATGTTTCAATTACGCAAAGATTTATTATTACTTCTATATAATTTATGAGCCCATCGGAATCGGAGCTCGAGAATTCATGCCACGTTTGTCAAGCGGACAAAAAGGGGAAGCGGTTCTTAACTCCTGCGGAGCATTCCCGATCGATAATGGAACATTAGCACACACGCGACTGCAAAAAGTACTCGACCTAATCTTGCGCGATTGTGACCGCCCAAATGATCTTCGTATAATTGCCTTTTTGTTTAAGTTGTAATGCTGTAATCCCGGGTAAATTTCAACTCGATAAACATGATCTAGCGTCATGCACAGTTACCGCGTGTAGTACAGTTTCGTCGTCATTCTCCCGTTATTCGTAATTGTTACGGAGAGAAGTGGTGTTTCAGAATGTATATTATTTCACGAAACTTGCTCTGAGTAAATGATATGTTCAACTCATAATGAGCGATTTTCCAGGCTAAAATACGATGTTGATAATGTCTGTTGTACGCTGACAATAAATGTTTTTTTTTTCTTATACGTTCGCTTCGTGTGTGCTCTCTTTTCCAGCTATCCTCTCTCGTTTCACAATTTGAAATTTGTGAAAAACTTTACGTAATCGCGATTTTAATTTCTCTCCTACATAAATTTCGGTTTACGTTTCAGGTACACTAGACAGTTATATCCACTCTGCAACATGTCGTTCATGCATTTCGCTATAAACAGGATCCATCGCTCTGCGATGGAACCGAGACATAATGCACGTGAAGGCGCGTAACGTATCGGAGGCAAGCATTTATTTACGAATGCACCGAGAGTGTACAAAAGATGTATATATATACACACAGATATAAAACAGGTTACATCCGGAGAATGGTCCTTCCGTGCGGAACGTGAAACAACACGAGGAGAAGGTCAGGTATCTCAGCGGCGCGTAGAAGCGAGATATTTCAGGGTGAGTCGGGGGATAAAGCAGAGAGGAGGAAGAGGAGAAATAAAGTGGTTGAACGAGCCGCGTTCGAAGGGAACGCAATGAAAATATTTAAGCACGATCGAGGCGAGAAAAAGCGGGAGAGATCTTGCCGAAGCGAGGGTTCCTCGCGGCGAGAAAATTAAGAGTGGCTACTCACCGCCGCGCCGGGGCCGCCACCGCCACTCGGCGCGATAAAGGGCGTATGTATTTCTCGCGACAGGGTCAGGGGTTACGTAGAGGAGTGAGGTTGAAAATATGGCGTATCTGGCGCGAGAGCGTGCCACGAAAAATGTCCGTGCTCGACGCGTATTTAGTATTCCTATATGACGCTCTTCCCTCGCAGCTCTGGCGCGAGTCGAAAGTGATCTTGGCAACCGTCTGAGACGCCGTTTCTCCGGGGACGGTTCTTTCGTCGTATGAAAAAAAGAAAGAGCTGAAAAAGATATGAAGAGACGGACGTCCGCGTACTCGTCCTCGTCGACGTTAAGTGTGACTGTGGGATTCCTAATCTCCGTGCCGTTATCGCAAGCGATATTCGTGTTAGAATAAAACTTTCCGATAGAATAGAATTTTTGCTTTCAGGATGAAGCCCCTAATGAGAATATGAGCTGAATGGAAAATACGAGCCACGCCTCGTGTTTGAAAGAAAAAATAACTGGAGATATTTTTCACGAAGAACGCGCACAAGGTATCTCTGCGCTGATGAATTTCATCCGCAGGTTGCGTTATCAGAAAGCTATTCGCTTTCCGCGAATTCCACATGAGCGTGTAAAGTATAGGTCCGACGTATAATCGCTCCGCAGGGTAAACGCGTAAATCTCTAAAGAGATATTTTGTTTTATTCCTCGACTAAAGATGATTCGTTACCGTTGGCGCGCGGTCTGTAAATATTTTTCGCTCCTGATGCACGCTAGCGCACATTTGGCGCATTATACCGGCCGCCGAGTACGTATATTTTCACATTTACTTTTTCACGCGGTACGGTATATTTTACAATCTCGGCTATGCAGATTCGGTACTCAAAGCGATATTATCGCGCGCGCGATAAAAAGTACCGAAATATCCGGCGCAAAGTGCATACGTATTAAGATCCGCTTTGCTTTCGGTGGAATAATGCACCGGTGCTTTTAGAAAATATCGTATTCACTTTATCCTGAGTTAGATTTGAAGAGAAGCCATTTAAGGGCCGGGCAAAGCGCGTTAAACGGATTAAAACTCCTGAAAGTCTGAGAGCGCAATTAGAAAAAATAATTTTCCCCAGCCCGACAAACCGAGTTTGCACCGGAAACTTTTTTTTCCACAAAGCTTTTTAAAACAGAGTAAAAGATGACAAATTATTCTACATTAAAAAAAATCGATATATTAAAATCTTTTATTCTATAATTTAACGGAGCTATTATTGAACCTGATCGGATTTTTATGTTCCTTCTTTTAAAAATTTCGATCGACAAATTCAATGAAAAGAGAACGAGATTTGTAGATAAGATTTTTGCGTCGACAACTTATCGGACATGTCGACAACTTGAAATCGCTTCTCTCTTTCAAGACGTTCTTTAGCGTAAAGGAAGAAATCGCATGGGACCAAATGCACCAGAAATTCACGAAATATCGTTCCTTACGACTTTTTCCTACTTTTTCGCTTCTGAAAGGGAAACGATCCGGAGGATATCAAGGAGATAAAAATAAGTACGAAAAAACATCTGCAAACGGATCCCAAAAGCGAGCCCGTCGGACTTGCTTCAAAAAGTGGGAAGAAAATTGCTGGAGTTGCCGCGCACAATTTCGCGCTTCGAAGGAGATAAATTAGGATCAACACTTTGTTTGTGTAAATATTTTGCTTTTTCCGAAATGTAATTTCCGTCTCGTGTTGTACCTCGATCGTGCTTTGCATTATGAAATTTCAAAGACAGAATCTCGCGTCTCTATTTCAGTTAGTTCTCTCTAACTTGTTCTCTAACTCGACGCGCAATTACTTGGCCTAGAACAGAGGAAAACGGGAGAGAAAAAAAAAGAATTCCAGCTGTTTTTCAGAAAGACGTCTTTCTACAACAGGCCCCCGGCCGTTATTTCAAGGTTCGCTTACGAGAGAGATGGAGGGGACCGAAAAAATCTGATTTCCGTGCCAGTCGCCTGTTCAAAGACAATGACCCACTTGTGCGCTTTAAAAAGACCCCGAAGGTTGCGCGATAAAACGCGGGGGACTAAGTTGTCGCGCGTCGGCGCGTATAGTCGCGGATTTAATTCTTAAACCGAAACGTCGGTCGTGTCCGTCTCTGGGATTCAACAGCTCCATTTTATCGCGCAAGGCTCTCGCACAATAAACATGCGCCGTCTTTACTCTCGTAGCCTACGAGTTAACTGATAAAAAATTATTTACAGATACATCTCACGCAATTACCACGTACGTATCATATATTTACAAGAATAGATAACACACGGAATGGAAACGTGTGAAATATAAATTTCTCCAAACTCACACGTTTCCAATCAGATATTTTTCAGATATTTTGATTTCGACACGTTAAACAACGGCCGGTATTATAACGTCAATTATCATTAATGCAAATACGAACCACAATCAACCGTATTTAGGAAGCTATACACGCATCATCGATATAAAGATCAATTAAACGAAATAACACAAGTATTTGGATAAAAATACATGTATCTACCGCAATATCGGTGATACGGACTTCATTCGAGCTTTTTAAAAAATTAATCGAAATGAATGCGGTATTAACGTGTGTCAAAGGTTAATTCGCGCAGAGATGTACATACGTGCAGGTTTAATACAGAATGCATCCAGGTTTAACTCCAGCTTAACGTTTTGCACTGATTACGGGTTACATGACCACCTCGTGCTTTTCCCCACGAATATTCGCGCGAACAACGAGCGCCCGCAGATAATATTGTTCCCTCTCGCACACAGGAAACGCGGAATCGTCATAACGCGCTTTCGCGAGCCTGCTGCGCTCGATTGTGTACAGCGGCAGAGAATACATTTCGCGATACGGAGTACGTATTAGTAACCTTACTCTGAATTATTCTGATATACACGTAAAAATTACGCGGCTTTTTTCTCCGTCGCTTTGAACCGAGAATATACATCTCCGCGGAGTTACATTTTACCTCCGGGGGAAATTTTTATGCAAAGAATGGTAATTTGACCTCTTAACCAGCACCAACGAAAGAATCTTCAGAGACATTTTTTACAAAAACCGTAATACGCGCCGTAATCGCTTCGTTACTTTTTCGCGAAAACTCTTTTCTTAAATGTCTCAGGTGCCAAAGACGGAAGGTGGGAATTTATTGTAATAATATAACATGCGCTATATAATTTGCTGCGAAAAAAAAATTAACCCTCTAAATACGAACTTACAAAGGGCACTCGACTTGTTATTTCAGCTATGCAGGGTACGCTACATTTCCTGCGCTTTTCTTCATTTACGAATTCTTTGAGTAATTTAGGCTTCATAATGAATGCTCCAGTAAAAATTCTGCTAAAACGCACGTGAATTTAAATGTGAATAAATATATGACAGAGAATATGATTTCTTCAGCGATTTGATGCTTCTGTAATATTTATTATGACAAAAATTAATTCATTCAAATTAACAATGCAAGTAATCTGACGCATGATTGTACAATAAAGGAAGGCTAAATCTCTGGCGTGTCCAAATTAATCTCTTCATCTCTTCTAATTCATCTCTTAATTGTCATTAATTCTTTACGAAATAGAGCTCGTTCCAGATGAATTTTTGAGCAGAGCTGCTCCATTTCCATCGAACAAATCGCGTTTATTTCAAATTGGACAAAACCGTTTTTTGTCTCATCCTTTATAAATTTGCTCGTCGTTTGAGAGGTTAATTACCGTGTGTCGCTAAAACTTCCGTCTGACTACGCCGAACTTTTTTCCGCCGAAAATTATAATTTGTATCGTAATTACAGAACTCGGCGCGCACAAGCACGCGTAATCCTCTTCAGATTTTAACGAACGAATGTTTTAATAATGAATATTCCAACGCGGGCGCGCGTTAACGTCGTGCGTTCGCGCGCGACGAGATTTATTAATCATATTTCTCGTAATAAAACGGATACGTGTGCGGCTTTACATTTAATGGCGCGCGCTCGCGCGTCCTCTTCCGCGGATATGTACGATAAAACATAATCATTTTGTTCGCGCCGGTCGAAAAGTACAGCCGCGCATGAGTTCCGCGATCGGCGGAACAAGATAGCGATATATAATAAATTACGATGTAACTCGCTATTAATTATTCGAGTAATCGCGATCGCGATAACCAGGTGCGAAGCGGCGACGCGACGCCTCAAACACAATGATCGATCGCCTCGAATATTCGACAAACGCTAAACATTCTCGTTCGATCCATCTCTGCGTGTTACTGTTGTGGAAACATCGTCGGTTAATTAAATAAGTAATTAATTGCCGCGACAAGAGCCGTCGATAGATAAATTTAAACGCGCGTTAATTGGCCTGATCGATCGTATCATCCGCGCGTGTTGTTTCCACGTCTTTTAGCTATGACGTTACTTCCGACGTAGATGAAGAACCTACGTTTATGCGCGCAATCAAGTAAATCTTGCCTTAAATTGAAAACAATGTCCATAAAAAATATTTTACATAAAATAATAGCCTTAAAACTTCTATCGCTATAGCAGTAGATTGACATTAAAAACGAGAAATTGTTCGCAAATTTTTCTCGTCCTCTATACGTTGCAGTAATAAATGAAAATTTTCGCAGATATTAGTTCAATAAAATAGCTATTAGAGTCAAGTACGCGCAGAACTCTCTTTTTGATAGTATATGAATTAATAAATAGCTGCAGAATTTAATCGACCGTCGCGGATTCTTTTTTTGACTCATTAAATCATATTCATATATAGCTCGAGGTAATCAAGGCAATTGATTCTTTGATTCTTTTAATTACAAATCCAATTGCATTTATCAAATTTATTTATTATTATTGATTTTTCCTCGAAAAAAGCTAAGGTTATTCTCAACGTGTTCAACAGGAGTTAGTATGTTATTAAAAATACAGTAAAAAAAATTGCGATTACGAAAGACGTGTACATCAATATAATTGAAATAGTTTACAAAGGCAAAGATTAACGAAAAACTTAATTGTAAAGTTCAGTTGTCGAGCAAGCAACGTCGTCCGATCAAATTCTGCTGAGACTGTAAGATGTTTCCAAACCTCTGGAGAATCCGAAACACTCCTAAAGTTCCATGCAAAATTTAGAGAACACTCCGCATACACGAGCGTATATACAGTCTTGGATATTGTATGTAATATCATAATCCATAGAATTCAACGAGTTAGCTATTTTAACTAAATAACTTTCGTGTATTTTGCCGCGGCAACTTGTGCTACAACTCCATCGCTAATCATCATTTCCCGACCTAGTATATCACGCGCGGATGTCTACGTTTTACGACCTGTACGAGGGATGAAAGAGGCTCGAGAAAAGAGAGAAAAAAAAGGCGGGAAAGGTCGTCGCGAGGCGTCCTTCGCTTCCGCAGACACGGCAAACGAGCTAAATGGGCAGTTATGAACTTTCTTCATCTAAGTTTCGAGGACTTTTTTGCGTATAAATTGAAATTTTTATCAGACATTGCGAGGCCCTTTAACGAGCGTCTCTTAACGCCCGCCGCGAGGAAACTTCGGAGATCTCGGTGATCAAACCTGCACCCAGGGCACCGAGTACGCTTGAATTCAGAGTCAGAAATATGAATTTTATAACATCTTGTATCGCGTGACTTGTCGCCCAAGTTGTTTCGCCGTAGTTAATACACTCCGCGAACGAATATAATAATATCGACCGGAAAGAGGGCGAGTGTGGAAAGGAAATGAAAAAGTGCGGCGCCGGTAAATCGAACGTGACTGGTCGGCGATTTTACACGAGAAGTATTCTCGGAGTCATTTGTTCGAGCAACATTGACGAACAAAAAGAAACTGCACTCGTAAATTTTACATTCACAATCGCAATCCTGCGCTGGATTTACTGGCGTTACCTCGTGACAAAGATATCGTATCAATTACAGTATACAATTTGAAATATTATAGTTTTACACGTGAGAGAGAAAAGTCCTCATACGCGAAGGAAAATATTTGCCTTCGGAGAGTACAATTCGCTTGAGAGTCGTTCAGTCCGGAACAATTTCCAACAAAGATCATTACTTCGCGAAAGTTAAATCGCCAGCTGTTGAATTTGTCAATTTAGGGGAAACGTAACTTGCAGCGAAACAAATTGCTTGGGTAAACTATTTCTTCTTCACTTTCCTCCTTGTTCCGACTTTTCCCCCGCTTGTGTGTTTCACGTATATACGTCCGTCATTTATGTTAATATCGCGTAGCTCTTAAAACGCGAAAGGATTAAAGCCGGACGAACGAGAGAGAGAGCCACTATTTTTATAACGCGACCGCGCAATATGTTATTTTCTCGCGCGTATGGACCACTTGGATGCTGTAAAGTATTTCGAAGCTGTCAGTAGCACTTCCTGCACCCGTCGGTTTTCTTCCAGCACTCCGCCGCGCCGACCACGGCGAGAGAGCTTCTTTCCCGCACATCGCAATAAAAATAAAAACGCCTTTCCGCGAAGCTTTCTGGAACAAGCGCGCCGCTTCTCCCTGCTTTGCGGAGATCACATTTATTCTAATCCGATCGTTGGCTGTTGCTCTCCACGCATATCGCATGGAAAAATCTCGTTCGAGCAACATCGATCTTTCGGTTCGACGTATGCCCTCCCCTTCGCCTACTCCGGAGAGCTTTTAGATTCGCTCGTTGCTATTCAGCTCCCGAACCGTTCTAATTCTTCAAATATATTTGCCGTTTGGCAAGCTGAGGATAAATAATCCGAGGAAATAGCGCTGTCGGCAAATATAATAAAATTTATCGCGATTTTTATTCGACTTAACTAGCATGTGCTAATTAATAATTTGCAATCGTAGTTTTATTTTAATTACAATGTAATAATATGTAAATTAATATATATGTAATAAATAATTATACGGTCGCAGGACGATTCCCATTTTTCGCAAATACGTATCGAAGTGCGTATACGATTATTATTAAAATTAATTATAATTGTTAATATTTTCCAATTTATCGTCGAATTTTAATGACGGAAAATAATTTTAACCTTTCGCTATTTATAAAGATCTCGGAGAGCTTAATAATCGATTAGTTTCAAACCGAGTGACGCATTCGCGTCCTTCGAGACCTGTCGAAGCTCCACTTTATTTCACTCGTGCCGCATCGGAACCGAGTGCTTCTTCACCAGAGTCCCTGGCTGTTACCGGTTCGCTCTAACCCTCTCCCTCTCTCATCCTCTTTCCGCGTCCTGGTATCATTAGGGCGAGAATTTATGGGCCGCCGCCCCAGATACGTTTGCGGAGAAACAGCGAACACGGAAATAGCGAGAAAGTCTACCCACGGCGCGCTGCTCTACGTGCTCTTTTACACGGTTCTTTTTGTCGCGGGACTCCCGGCTATCGCATAATTTCGTAACGCCGACAGACAGGCGGCAACGCAGGACGTCTCACGGAAAAACAACGTCGACGAGAATCTCCTTCGGGTAGGTTATTAAAAACGAGACCAGAATATTTCCTGGTTAAGAGTGGGTCAAGTTTACGGCGTATCGCGCGTGCAACCGAATTTTTCAAAGAACAAAAACATTCACCCGGTTCCTCACGCGGGATTAATGATCGATTTATTACACCCAAAAGCGAATGAGCCGTCGACTTACGTATCGGAGGAAGATTTTATCGATAACTTCGCAGGAGGTGATTCGACAATCTCGTTCAGGGGAAAAATGACAAGAAAATTGACCAGGTGATGTATTCGCATTAAAATGTAATGCGGCATGAAGTGGAACGTTCCTCGTATAAATGCAAATTAATCTCGTTTTTAAAAACTTACCGTGTACTTTCGTAATATATCTCCAACTTACAAATTATCTACCTGTGATACAAAAATAAAGAAGAAAAGATTATATATACGTAATAAAACAAGTCATCGCTCGTGAAAGTTGAAATCTTCTTTGACCTGGTTCGCAGTATATAACGCGTACTCCAGCAGAACGACGTTAGAAAGTTAATAAAGCGATGTGAAAGTGCAAAGTTAAAATGTTCTCCTGTAAATTAGGTAATATTGCAAGCAGATAAAATGATCGATGAGTTATCAATTGCCATCGCGATTAAAAAAAGTTCAGATACCGTACTCGAGTGCAGGCATATATACACGTGTTGCTACAATACCATCCGTTAAAACGGGTGGCGGAGAGTTTAGTGTCTACGACCCACCGCATTCCTTCAAGTAACGAGATCATCCACCGTTATGGCCGGATGCACTATACGCGAATTTAGGTGCGCTTGCGCAGATAATGGGTGGACTTTACGTCCCGTTGCGGGAAGAGAACGTTCTAAGTGAATGTCAAAATCGATAAAAGTACGATGCGTTTTCATTCACGAAGCCAGAAGCGTTTACTATACGCGCTCCTTCGAACGCGACTTGACTTTCCGTGTAGTAAATGACAATTTAGTTTGATCTATTTGATTGCATATCATAACGGTCATATATAATTCTCGTATTATTGATAATCTAAAAAGTTGTAAATAAAAAGTCAAAAATTTGCGGAGTCAACTTTTATGCCATATCTATGCAATTGAAGAAATAAGATGTGATGTTAGCGCTCGCCTAACATGAGAGCAATAAAAGATTAAATTATTATAGAAAGATATTTAATGTTCTGTGAGGAAGAGGCAAATTACCCGACTTAAGTACTTTGCTACTTAAAAATGATTTTTAAAAATTGATAGGTTATTATTCCTGGAAGAATACCAGCCGCGGATCCTGGTTTATGCAAGCATTGGAATTACGCGTCAGTAAATCATAACGGCACTCGTTATGATTTACTGACTCTGCTGACATATGTAGTGAAAGTATTGCATCTAAACTAATTATAAAAGTAATAATCATATAAGTATAGGAATTTCTCATTTCAATCAATTTCTCCGTAAAAGAAGTTCGAGCGATGGATTACGTAGCACCAACGGTTAATAGATCGAAACTCGAAAAGGGCGTCGCGGAAGTCGATTTTGAGGCTGAAAGGTAATCACTGAGGAGGTGCAACGACCCCGTTACCGCCAAACGAGTTTGCCCCGGAAACCAGCCTCACATGCAACATCAATTTTTCTCGGAGCGTTTCAATCCCCCCTTTCGTCCGCCAAAATAACACACCGCCTTCGCTTCGGGATTTGGATTTAGTCCTGATGGCGCTCTTTGAACGAGATAATGGCACCTAGCAGGCCAGTGCCCGGTTCCGCGACCGAATACGTTATCTATCCGTCGTCGCCGGGTACAGCCCAGCGGTAATAACTGATAACATTCGGGCGTCCTGGCGAGCATGAAGGGCGGTCTGCCGGGGGCCCGTGCTTGCAACCAGCGCATCAATCTTCCGCGATGTCCCGGGGATAATGCAAAGTAAAAAGCACGGTTCAAATTTACCAACCGTAATGTGTGGCAAATGATACAACAGCGCCATACATCATGATTATCGCTGGAGTATGGAGTTCTCCGTTGCAGATGTATGTAAATGAGGCCGCAAAATTTGCTATGTGTTATTTCGGCGAAGGGACTTCACTTATCCTTACCAGCCGCCGCGCTGCCCGCAATTTCCCCAGAAAATACAGACTTTTAATCTTTCCTCGTATGCGCAACAATAAAATTCTGGCTCTCCCGCGGAATGCGCACTTTCCGCGCTGGCCAACGTTGTATTTTGTAATAACAAAAATTCACAACGTCGAGCTGTGTGTATAACACAGTTTGCTGTTGTGACAGAAAATTACTTTTGCGCGTGCAGCAAGCTGACCAGACTCGCACGGAACGGACTAAATACTCGGCTCGCAATATTTTTATTACAAAATGCTCCTTCTCATGAGATTTAATACAATTTAATGTAATATAGCACACGTTTAATTAATCGTATTTTTTTTAAATGTAAATTAATATGGGTTTTGGTAATTACGCGGAATGCGCATAGATTATGATAAAATTGATTTATTTTTTGTCCTTCTACGTTGTTTATTTTCTGTAACTTTTATTAGACAAAATTCGCAATAGTGATTTATTATTTTTCACTTCAACATTTTTTTATTAACTAAGAATACTGATTATACGTATGTATGTTTATGATCGAAGCAAACGGAGTGAAAAACAGGCACTGTGAGTATGGAGCTATTGAGCGAAATAATAATATAAACCAGTAATAATATCACACATTTGATAAAGTGCAATGTTTAGTCACTATGGCAAAAACGTAAATTTTCAAATTTTTTTTTGTTCTATAAGAATCGTAAAAAAAAAGTACATAATAACGTAGCTGAAATTCGTATTACGCAGTTTCGCAAATCCTTTTTATTTCCCGAAATGAGAAAAAATATGCTTTTATCACTTTTTCACTCGCATATTACTCGTTTTCATACTGTATAATTCAATCTTTGCACTATTTGAGGCTTTATAGTTTAATGAATATAGATGGAAACATTAGCTTTAGAATATCTGTTTTATGTTTCTATGGAGATGGTGTAATTAAATATGTGTGTTACGTATCATAAAAATATATTAATGGTACTTCAACTTTATACATGTACGAAAAAGCATGCAAAATTTCTCAGAGGAGGAAGAAAATAATTTTACTTATATTTTTTAATAATTTTCTCTATAATTGATATAATTCTTGACTTTAGAAAATCAAAATCTGTAGAATCTGTAATTGATCTTCTATTCAGCAACTTATCAAGCAATTAATTCAGCATTACTCGCATTTTTGACTTGCACGTCTATGTACATATCTTTAATTAACAAGTATCTTTCTCGATCCAAAAAAGGTTTAAAATAAATCAATAAAAGAAATTATATATTTTTTCTTAAATTTAACTAAGAGAATATATGGTAGTTAGAAACAAAGTAGTATCTGTAGGATTTAGCCAACGGGCTCAATGGCCGATAATTGACTCAGGATCCTGCGTTTCTTTTTGTTTAGGCCCCATTGTCAGCGCATTACATCACCGGCGGTCCAAACGGGGCCATGGCGACGGTGAAGCGCACATCCGCGGTGGGCACGTTAGCGACGCACGTATGAGGCCAGGGGATCTATCCGAATTAGAACCGTCGATACTCGGGCCTAACTGAAACCACCTTCGAACTCGGCCGTACCCTCGAGACGCCTCGCTACTTGCTCGGTCCGCGCCCGGCTACGCTAGATCGACGACGCGCGACGCGCGACGTCTCGTTGATGTATCGGAACAAAGTCAATGTCGTTACGACGAGACCCGCCACGCTCACGACACGGAACGTTATAGAGCGGAATGCGAGGCGACTTGTGGGACGAAGGTCGCAGGGCAGCTGGGGCAGCAAGGGTCACGGCGGGGTCACGGCCGAGCACAACGAATGGCGGAGAATGGCGAGGCGCTCAAATATATCGAGCTGGTGCTTCGACAGTTGCAAAGGGCCAGCAGAGATCATCAAGAACTCGTGCGACAACGTCACGCGGACGTCCAATACGAGATCGGTAAGCGAATCAACGAGAGAGTCTGGCATCATCGTTATCATCATCATTATCGAGATGGACGCGAGAATTCGACGGACGGGTCTAGAACTTGGTCCAGGTCCTCGAGCAGCCCGTGGCAATCGGACTTGACTTTGAGGAAAACGCAACCGGACGTTACAACGAGATTGCTGACGAAGAGAAGGGATTACGGAGGAACGGCGCAGACCACAGTCGACATTCTAAGGCCAGTCCCAGGACGCGCTCGGGATGGAATAGCTGCCTCTTACCAAGAGATGAAATACATTCCCGAAAGTGTTGGCTGGAAGGGCGCGCGGGAAACGTTCGGTGCGTGGAGTCTTGGAGCTTCGTCGAGCAACGATCGAAGGACATCCTCCACCGTCGTTTAAACGCGAGCAAGATCGGCTTTGACGCCGACCAAGTTCGTCGAGTTCGGCAAGAGGGTTGCGAAGGAACGTGAGACACTTAAAAGACTCGAGATGACGCGGAGACTCTTTCGCGAAGGAAGGAAGGAAGGTATCGACGAGGAAACCTTTCGTCACGACGAACGACTCGTTCGCGTTTAATGATACGCTTAATTGCGCTAAGATTGCATCAATTGAAATCAAATCTATCTCGCTGTGCGATGATGAACGCACGCTGAAGAGATGGCTGCGAAAGGGACGCCGATATCAAGGGACGGACGTACTCTCCTTTTGGATCAATAAGATTAGATTTAGGATGACGAAGAGCGCTGTGAATAGTGCTCGCAGGATATTTGTGAGTGCGAGGAGGGAGGGATGATGTTGGTTGGGTTCGTGGATCGAAGGTACTCTCTTCGGTCGTTGGCGAAGACAGACCGCTCGGTATCGACAATCGACTATTGACGTACTTTAGATCTTCTATATAATAAGCGTTTAATAAGACTCGCTCGAGCGAAAGCGACGGGAGACGGAAGGTCCGAACGAATCACGTCGCGAATTGTTGCTGTCGCGGTGGCTAGCCGAATATCGGGAGATATGTCGGCGTGATCGACGGCACGGTCATTTTCCGAAACCTCGACCCTCTTCGAGGCTAGAAGCTTTACAGTGGAAGTCGCTTTCCGGTGATTCGTGAGCCGAAGCTGGGTTTACGTTTGACATTTACAACGCGACAATTCTATCTGACACTGCCCTTATTAGCGAGGATGCAACAGTACGGGAGTAGTTATTACTTTCTTCGTAGCATTTCACGTATTCTTTCTCGACGATCTCTCAGTTATTATTTCTAACAAGTGTATTTCTCAAAACTTTTAAGTACACTTCACATATAATTTCTCAATTTTTGAGAAATTTATCAAGTACGCTTGATGAAGTTTAAGTATAAAAAAATATGATAAAGAAGTAACTTCG
>JASTWP010003665.1:0-20034 GCA_030770255.1 Temnothorax ravouxi
TTTTTTAGTATCTAACGTCTTATTCTCGGTAGGACAGTTTGGACGAATTGCTGAAGGGTGGCCTGTACCCAGGACAGTTGTGCGAGTTGTGTGGACCCTCATCCTCCGGGAAAACTCAATTATGTTTGACGGTAGCAGCTAACGTCGCTGGCCAGTCGGACGTCGTATGGTATATCGACACGAAAAAAGATTTCTCCAGGTTGCGATACGAGGAGATCATGAGGGCGAGGAATTTTACACAAAAAGTGATAATGTTAGCTATAAATAACGATTAGATGTTCATAAAAGTATTAGTGCATGTTGTTTTATTACAATCACATCAGTATAATCACAAAAGGTATCCTCTTAAAAAAAGAGAGAAATAATTAAAGAACAAAAACAAGATTTCTTAAATAAACTTTTCATATGATTATTCATTATCTTTAAAATGTTGCTGAATTCTGAGAAATAAACCCGTTTTTTTGCAGATTATAGAAGATTCATTGCGCAGGACAAAGGTTTGTCGAGTGCGTTCCTCCCGTGAATTGATACGAGCCCTGCGACAATTGGTAACTCTTTGCAAACAGGAGCGGAATGGTGCGTCTTTCGAAGGGAAAAAGGTTCTTCTTGTGATAATCGATTCCTTACCAGCAGTTATCTTCAAGGTATCTTTATAGATAAATCTCTAATTATTGGTCATTAATATAACGCTTCTCAAGTATCGTCAATTATATTTTATATTAATAATATACTTTTAGTTTACTATTAGTAATATAAAATATACACTATTAATGTGTCACGTTAATAATATTACAATTAACATTATTAAGAAATAACATTTTTTGTCAATCTGTTAATAAGTGACTTGTAATATTAAGTTAAATAATGTAAATTCCGAAACTATGATGTGTTAACCCTTGGCTGTTACACCTCTTTTTCGAACACATTTGTTACACGGGGTCAATTTGACCCCAATTTTTATGCAGTTAAAAAATTAACAGTTTAAGGATGTTTTATATAGTTAGGCAAAATGTAACGAAGTTGATGAAAATTCAATATCATATTCTGTATATTCTTTCAAAGTTCGGGGTCAAATTTCAAATCAATTCACAATTTAGATAAAAAGTTATCAATTCTTGAAAATCCGTTTTACAAAGAGTTTTACAGAGAAAAGTGTAAACATTAAAAAATGTAACCAATATAATAATATTTTACACACAAGCAGATCATCAACAAACAAAAATATAGCAACAAAATTTGAAACGATTTACAACAGTTTTTTTTGAAAAATTTTTTTGAAAAAAATAGTAGTAACAGTTATTTACATTCACTAAATTTACGTCTTTTATATTCTATTGGATGTTTCGTAACTATTTATATACATTTTTTTGTCTTTGAATCTCTGGAGAATTAATATCAAAGTTTTTAATATTTCCTGCATACTTTTGGTTGGGACTGTGCCTATAAAACATCCTTAAGTTGATCGCAAAAGATTCTAGAATTAAGTTTAAACATGGTTGAATATATTCTCATTATAAAAAATTACCTTTTTCAGTGGTTCATGTTCAAACAAATTCTTAAAAAATGTAAGTTCCGGAAAAAAAACATTTTGCGAAAAAAAATCATAACTTATTTTTCAATATTTTTTGCTCAAAATTTTGCATAGTACTCTTAAGATATATTACTTGAAAAATGGGGTTACTTTGACTCCATGTGATAACCAAGGGTCAATATTAATTTCGTGACATTAAAATTATATGAATGGTCGTTTTTTTTTTAATAATTGATTATTTCTTCGTTGAGGTAACGCGATACGCACAACAAAGTGATTCCGAGACGACTTATGAGCTCGACGATTTAGCCGAGGTATGTCGATTCCTCACAAAGGAATGCCAGGCAGTCGTAATTACTGTGAATTCAGTTACTCGGTGGGAGCAAACGGACCCCGCCAACATAATACCGGCGTTAGGAAAATATTGGGCGAGGATACCAGCCACGAGATTGCTGATAGCAAGGCGACATGGTGAAACTCGGAGGATTAACATTTGGAAGGATCTGAGATTAATCGAGAACTCGTTCTGCACTGTAACTATAAACGATATCGGAGTCACTTCATAATAAGCTATAGTAAATCCATATTTACATATATGACTGATTGTTATTAAGTTACAAAACCTTATTTCTTAAATTGTGATATTCGATGTTTCTTTCGATGTTATTTTTTATAATAAATATTTTTTTAATCTTATATCTATTCCTTCCATATATATACGGGGTGGACGTTAGTCGGTGATTGATCATCTGGACGATAATCTTGACGAAGTATAATATGCTAGCAATAGTAGATGAATATTGTTTACAGTCATTTTTTATTTAATATTAATTGTCTGATATTAATTTTATCATTTATGATAACTTCACTTCACTTTTCCGACTTTATCTTATATTTGTCGCATAAAGTTATTAACTTTTAATCTTTTTGTTTTCAAGTACAAATAAAATCTAAAAAATTCTCTCAAATTATTACTCCTTAATATTAATTGACGTATAAACAGTAATTAATTCAATGATGATATAACTATTGTAATCAATCACATTAAAGCAAAATGGACTTCGTAAAATATATATATATTTTTTTAGTGAAGTAATAGATGTTATATATTTGCTATTATAATGAACTTTTGTCCTTATAGTAAATCATCATTTAGTAGAATTATTTCAATACTGAATGCTACAACTCCGCCAAATTGCACGACCTTCTGCACTACAAGTGAGCAAATATGATGCTATATGCATCCTCAATATATGATGCAAGCTTTATAAGAGGAGTCAATGTTATTACTTATATTAGATATCATGAGAAATATCATAAGTTGTTATATCAAGGACAAGAAGCAAGTCATATTTTTATCAAATGTTATTTAATAATATCTATCAGCAACAAATTCTGTAAATACAAAAAAATTTGACATAAATAGCTAAAATAGCTAAATTTATGTACAGACATTACAGAATGTATATTTATAAAATTTGATTAAATGTTGAAAGCGGTCCATTTATAAAACTCGTTCTGTGCTACAGTTTGTAGAGATCTGATGTTATACTACGTTTACGCGGCGAGGCTATGCGTTTACGCGATGTAGTAACTTACATAATTTTCTACCGTTTACGCGTGCGTAGTATTCTGCGATACTTTTTGAGAGCCGTTTACGCGTGCGTAGTATCACGTAGTATTCTGCGATACTTTTTGAGAGCCGTTTACGCATTCGCGAAGTATATAGGTTCCTCTCCGGTCCGTAAGGTCCGTAATACGATTTAGAGGTTATCAGTTCAAATTCTACATTATAATTAATGTAAATATGCTTTTCAGCCGCAATAAATGTCAAGTTATAAAAATATTTAATGTGGTATCCAGCACTCTAACCTCAATGTATGCGTACTATAATGACAGTTACGGTTGTGGGGTACATTGCTACTTATTATTTTTATAAATCATATCATTATTGTTCATATAATGTAACTAACCTGCAATTGTTATCTGCTTTTTATCGACACTCGTATTAATGATACTTCCAGGTGACACTGATAAAAAGTAGCTTTGAAATATCGCGCGGGGTTTGTTGTACTGCACTCTTGCACTGTCTTGCATTCAATCAAATTTGCCGTTTACGCGAGGTATTAGCAAGGAAAGTATTAGCTAATTTGAGTAAGTTACTGCTCTATTATCGTACTTTAAGTCACGGCTAGACACCCCTGTTTACGCGGAGTGAATTATCGTAAGTTATGATAAACGTAGTAGTTATACTGTTTCCGTCATTATAAAACAAACATCCAGCTCGCATAGATCATCTAGCATACGCGTTGCAGATGATATATTTAATTTATCATTGATTATTTCCATTGTATAGTTATACTTGTCCTACAAGATTTATTAAAGAAAAAGTTAAGTTTGAGCAGAGAAGTTGAAATAATGAAGTAAATATAACGATATACTAATTTTCCAATAAAAGAATTAATAGACTATTGAAACATGGTAAATATTTATATTTTATGAATCTGTCGTTGCGCAATGCTGTGCCTTTACGTAAATACAAGGTTCTCGTTCCTAGCTACAGCCATATATACAGAATTTGCAGTCAAGGATTTAATATGACAGTAATTGATTGAAGCAGTTAAAAAATTAATTACAGAAAGTCACCTAAGCCGACGTGCAATAACTAATTTTTGTTTGTTTGTTAGTAAGAATAAAACAGGAATGATGAAAGTGTAAAGCACAAAAAATACATGTACGTACCATTTCTATCCTGTTCGCCAAAACGCTAACTTGTGCTGAGGGTAATTTGCATTTTAGTCTGTTTTTCTCAATACGTATATGTGCATCTTTTGGTTCAGCAAATTGCTTTGCCATCGCAAACGGTATAATTTGGAACTTGGGATCCTGTTTCTCGTTCTTCTCGTAGTCTCCATATAGCACAGTCATATTGTACTTGATTCTGCAATTGCCTAATGGTGTCATTTCCCGGACGGTCAAACCGATTGTAAAATTTAATATTTTAGTTATCAGACCACCACTTATGTTAAAATGTTTAGCAATATCAGCAATAATTTTTCTGATCGTGCCCTCAGATTTTGTATGCACGAGTACATCCTGTACACCATGCTCATTGAAATTAATTATAAACCACTTTTCGTATTTGCAATGCTCTCTCGCGATGTCTTCTGTATCTCGATTTTTATAGTTTAATACAGTTTTCAAGGTCATGACGTCGTGTAAGAAACAGCGGAGACCCGACAATTGAAAAGGCTGACATATTAATGCTGCAGTTATTTGTGTAGTTTCGGGGTATTCTTTGTATACTACAGTAGTTCGGTCAAAATCGAACAAATATTCCGCATTAAAATCCCTTGTTCCTTCTGGGACGTTGACTTTCGAGTGCTAAATAAATAAACAAAAAACGTATAGTCAGATATAATATCAGAATATATATATTGTCATCTATACATATATTTTATAAGTATAAGTATATAAAATATTATATACAGTTATAAAAATTAATCTTTGTAATTATTTTCTTTTTTAAAAATTGTTATTATATCTTATTCACTTTTAAATTATCCGTAGAACTTCAACTTCTTCTACTAAATAAAATATATATTTTATATATATGAAGAAATTCTACGACTAATTATATATTTAATATTATATATTCAATAGATAATTACATATTTATTATTATACATTTAATAATAAATATACAATTAATACTATATATTTATAGCACCATGGTATGTTGTAAACATTGTCTTTTAGTTCAGATATCCGTGTGCTTAAGGGGATGCTAAAGTGACTCAATTACCGACAATTCATTTCAAAGGTCTCATTTTGAAACGGTTTTACAGATCGCAAAATCCTTTTACAGGAGTAAAGTAGAGGTACTAATAAAGGGTGGGAATGTAAAATAATTAGTAATAATTGAAAAAAATTAAAAATGCTGTTACCTCATTTTATAATATAAACAGTTGTATAAGTAATATGTACGAAATGAAATGTTCCCACCCTTCAGAAGACGTGCACAAACAATCTTCTTCTTTCTTCTTCTTTTATTATTAAATTGGCTCCTGCCGCTAATCCGCAGACAATACGGCCAACATTTGCCACTGTTTGATTAACAAAAGTCTGGAACTCGTTGCGTAACAAAGTCCGAATGGAAATTATCAAAAAACTGAGTGGAGATCAAGGCCGACAGTAACAGTCGCAATACTCAAAAAAATTTTTCCGGATAGAACACGTCCGAACACGTTAAAACGTGTCGTCCGCGAAACACGTCCAAACTCGTTGCTTCTCAACACTTCTCAACATTTGCACAAACAATAACGTACCTTTGAAATTGAGATTGAAAGCCTGGAATAAAAATGAGAGCTTTGAAGAAAACCAGAGAGAAACCTGAGAGCGGCCACCGGGATCCATTCCGTTCCAGCGGACTAGAGTCCCTTAAAATAGGAGTCCGGCCAATCTTTCTAGGGAGAAATAAATTGGCGTCGTTGATCTATAGTAAATGCATCTTATATATATACTTACGTCACATATACTATAGATTTTTTTTAACTGACAGTTTTCTGGCAGTGAAAAATACAAACGCAGAGATTGTATGAAGAATATATTCATAAAAATTTAATAAAAAGGTAAGACAAATTTTATTGTTTAAATTTTTACTATTTTAATTTATAAAAATGTAAAATATTGAAAAATTTATATATGAAATATGAAATTAATATAAAAGTTGCATGAAAACTATGTTATAACCTTACCTTTTAAAATATTTGACTAATTGTTTACAATAATAATTAATTTTTTCAGATGACGGTTTGTTGTGTGCCTCATTGTGGCAATAAAAGCGAAAATGGTTATTCAATGAGACACTTCCCAAAAAATCCAACAAGACGAGCATTATGGGCTAGAAATATAAACAGAAAAAATTGGGAACCTAATGATTATTCATGCATTTGTGATGTAAGTACATGTGTAAATATTAATAGGAAATTTGTGAAAGATATCAGTAATATTTATTTTGTATCAACAGGTTCATTTTCCAATAGAAATGTGGGAAAAACCGCGTATAGATGGCAAAAGAAAACTGAAGTGTAATGCTGTGCCAACAATTTTTCCTTTGCCAAGTACCAATAGTACAAAAAAGGATTCTATCTCTTGCGAAGTATGTATTTACTATGAAAAGTTTTAATTATACAAATAAAATGTATGAATATAATTAAGTAGTATATAGTGTAATTAATAAAGAAAATATTGTTATTAAAATATAATTAACAAAAAAAATGTTTTTGTTCTCAGGTAAATGAAAGAACAGAACTATGTGTTGAAACTTTAACTGAATCAGCAAACAATGCTTGTGAGGAAAAATCAATTGAATCAGCAAGCAATGTTTTTGAATCACATTGCTTATCAAGTGACGTTTCTCTCTCTTGTGAAGTATGTATATTTACTATATGAATCTTATTTTTTGGATAAAATATATGAATATTAAAGTATAGTTCAATATAATTAATAAAGAAAATATTGTTATTAATATAATTAACAAAGAAAATGTTTTTTTCCTCAGGTAAATGAAAAAACAGAACTATGTGTTGAAACTTCAACTGAATCAACAAACAATGCTTGTGAGGAAAAATCAATTGAATCAGCAAGCAATGTTTTTGAATCACATTGCTTATTATCAAGTGACGTTTCTCTCTCTTGTGAAGTATGTATATTTACTATATAAATCTTATTTTTTTGAATAAAATATATGAATATTAAAGTATAGTATAATATAATTAATAAAGAAAATATTGTTATTAATATAATTAACAAAAAAATGTTTTTTTTTTCAGGTAAATAAAACAAGAGAACCAAACATTGATGAATTAAAACAACAATTAGAAGAATTGCAGAATAAACTCAAGATTGCACACAAAATTATATCTAAATCGGAAAAATCTAGGAAAGCTTTAAATCATTAAAAATTTAAAATTAAAGCGTTGTAATAAAGTATTACGTGAGAAAAGGAAATTGAAATCTAAAGATATATTACGTAAAGTATTCAACAACGACCAGATAGAGTGGCTTCAAAGTGATGTTAAAAAGCGGCGAATATATAAATGGTCTACTGAAACAATAAAAAAGGCCCTCCGAGTTAGATTTTCATGTACAGAAAATGGTTATAAAGAACTGGTAAACCAAAATATTCCTCTACCATCAACACGCACACTGAGAAGAAGTCTTGAAGGTATTAATTTTCCTCCCGGAATATGTGACGATATTTTCGAAGCTTTGAAGGAGAAGGTAGCACTATTTAATGATGATCGTCAGAAAGATTGCATGATTGGATTAGATGAAGTAAGTCTTGTAGAAGGTGAACGAATTAATCCGTCAACAAACTCTGTTACTGGATATATTACTATTCCTAATCGCGAAGGTAAGATTTCTTCATGAGGGCGATTCCACAATGGCTGTCAGAAGTCGAAAGTCGAGAAGAGTTAATCAATTACAGTCCATTATTCTTCTCTTAATTAAACTGTAATTAATCAATTCTTCCTGATTCCTAAGAGTCATTGTAAAATCACTCTAATTGTAAGTACGGAGAACTTGAACCTTTCGCAAAAAGTGAAAAAATTTATATATTTATGTATAAAATTAAGTAGACAACTTTTCGCAAAAAGTGAAAAATATTATATATATATGTATACAGGGTGTCCCACCTAGAAGTGGCCACCCCCTTTTAACTTTTAAACTAAAAGAGATAGACTGGAACAAATATATATGAAATTAAATGGTATTAAATAAGCTCTATTGTGAGCATAGTGCAGATAGCACAATGAATTCGCAAAGTATTCTTCAAGTTTTCTCCTTTTCTGAACTGTAATTCTTTAGGAATTCATAGAAGAATACTATAAGAATGATTCAGGAAGTTACATGCACCATAATTGGAATTCTTGAAAACTTCTTAGAGTATTCATATAGTATTACTCCATATGAACAGATGTATACTTTATGAATTCAAGGGGAATAGTGTTTAGAATAGATAAAGAATTACAAAATACTCAGTAAATACACCAACTAACAGTAACATTACACCAATATTATAATTTCTCACTCAACAGCGTAAATGCACTATACATATGTATGTATATAACAACATTGTTGAGTGGTAAATTATAATATTGACGTAACGTTAGTGTTAGTTGATGTTCAGTGGATAACAGTCTTCTTATATCCAAATAAAATAATACAAATACATTTAATTTAACCTCATTGAAAAAATTGTGTATAAACAAAAATAAATAAAAGATTATTTGTTTTAATTTTACTAAAAAATGGACTGTATATGCAAATACATTCTTTTTACACGCACATTTCTAAAAAATGTATATGATAGCTAAAAACAAATTCAGGAGAAAGTAAAAAGCATAAAATAAATTGTACATATCAAACTTTATTACACACATACAGTACACACATTTTCATAGAAAAGAAGTAGCACGGCGCGAGCATAGAAAAGACGGCTTATTACTTATTATTAGTTAAGTGTGACTTTTATCAAGTCGCGCATCTGTAAAAATTCCAAATAAATGTCATACATACATACATGTACACACATATCACAAAATTATATTACCTAACCTCAAGTGACATGTATCTAACCAAAGTGGTAGCTTTATATCTTTTTCACAAAATTATATTACCTAACTTAACTCAAGTGACATGTATTTTAAAAAAAGATGTGAAATCTTTAAATTAAATTGTGCCAATTGTAAAGAGAATATGTATATTGCTTTGAAAGATAATTGTTATGTAACTACTTTAAAGAAATAAAACCCAAGTGGTATCTTCGTATTTCTATTCAAGGGTCTTCTTTTTCTAAACCCAAGTGATAATAGCTTCTTAATTCTCTTTAACAAATTTTTAATATTACAAAGAATTATTTTAATTACAAAGAATTAAAGATTTTGTACTGTTACTTCTTTAATTCTTTGTAATTAAAATAATTCTTTGTAATATTAAAAATTTGTTAAAGAGAATTAAGAAGCTATTATCACTTGGGTTTAGAAAAAGAAGACCCTTGAATAGAAATACGAAGATACCACTTGGGTTTTATTTCTTTAAAGTAGTTACATAACAATTATCTTTCAAAGCAATATACATATTCTCTTTACAATTGGCACAATTTAATTTAAAGATTTCACATCTTTTTTTAAAATACATGTCACTTGAGTTAAGTTAGGTAATATAATTTTGTGAAAAAGATATAAAGCTACCACTTTGGTTAGATACATGTCACTTGAGGTTAGGTAATATAATTTTGTGAAAAAGAAATTAAAAATTTCACATCTTTTTTTTTAATTACATGTTACTTGAGTTAAATTAGATAATATAATTTTGTGAAAAAGATATAAAGCTACCACTTAGGTTAGATTTTTGAATGCGTGTACTTGGCACTTTTTTTACCTTTTTTGAAAAAGGTAATTTTGTACTGATATCACCTATTTTGTAGTGTTAAGCAAGAATCTGCAAAACATTTTTAGTGTTTATTTTTTAATTATTCACAAAATTAGCAATAACAACAAATACATAAAAATTAATAATATTTAAATAAAAGTAAATTATACATTTCTCACAAAAATTGAAGGAACACTAAATTTATCTTTAAAAATAGGCAAAATTTGAGCAGCTGTAACTTTGTTAAAAATGAATAAAATTTAAATTTCAAGCTTAAAGCGGGGAGCACACACTTCTGCATAACGCATAATGCGTAAGCATAAGAAAACTGATTGGTCTATTTCCTTATGCACATGTGTATGGACCAATCAATTTTCTTATGCTTACGCATTATGCATTGTGCAGAAATGTGTGCTCCCCGCTTAAAACCTCTACTTTCGAAAGGTTACTATTATTCGTCCAATTTTTATTATGTCTAGACATAATTTTAATTCAACGAATTTTTATTATGTCATGACATAATTTTAATTCTGCCGCTAGAAAATTTTTAAGTCGATTCTTATGAATCAAGCTTGAATTCGATGTCTAGGTGTCCCAGGTTGCCGATAACAAGGTCCACATAGTGCGCTCCATAGTTTTCGGTGTCCAGGTGTATTAATACCTTGAATTTGATGTCCACGTGTTCCAGGTTGCCGATGACGGGTTCCAGATAGTGCGCTCCATAGTTTTTGGTGTCCAGGTGTAATAATACGTTGAATTTGATGTCTAGGTGTTCCACGTTGCCGATGACGAGGCCCACATAGTGCGCTCTGTAATTTTCGGTGTCTACGTGTATTAATACCTCGAATTCGATATCTACGTGTCCTACATTCAGATTTAAAGTTATTAATACACCTAGACACCAAAAACTACGAAGCGCACTATGTGAACCTTGTCATCGACAACCTGGGATACGTAGACATCGAATTCAAGGTATTATTACATCTAGACACCGAAAACTACGGAGCGCGCTATCTAGACCTCGTCATCAGCAATCTGGGACACCTGGACATCAATTTCAAGGTATTAATACACGTAGACACCGAAAATTACAGAGCGCACTATGTGGACCTCGTCATCGGCAACCTGGGACACCTAGACATCAAATTCAAGGTATTAATACACGTAGACACCGAAAACTACGGAGCTCACTATCTAGACATCGTCATCGGCAACCTGGGACACCTAGACATTGCATTTAACGTACGATTACACCTGGATATCGAAAACTATACGGCGCACTATCTGGATCCCGTCATCGGCAACCTGGGACACGTGGACATCGAATTCAAAGTATTAATACACGTAGACACCGAAAACTACGGAGCGCACTATGTGGACCTCGTCATCGGCAACCTGGGACACCTAGACATCGAATTCAACGTACGATTACACCTGAACACCGAAAACTATGAAGCGCACTATCTGGATCCCGTCATCGGAAACCTGGGACACGTGGACATCGAATTCAAGGTATTAATACACGTAAACACCGAAAACTACGGAGCGCACTATGTGGACCTCGTCATCGGCAACCTGGGACACCTAGACATCGAATTCAACGTACGATTACACCTAGACACCGAAAACTATGAAGCGCACTATCTGGATCCCGTCATCGGCAACCTGGGACACGTGGACGTCGAATTCAAGGTATTAATACACGTAGACACCGAAAACTATGAAGTGCACTATCTGTACCTCGTCATCGGCAACCTGGGATACCTAAACATCGAATTCAAGCTTGATTCATAAGAATCAATATATATTATATATATACTTAATTTAGCTAAATAGAAATCTTCCTCCTGACCGATAAGTCTATCGACCTTTAATAATTTACCTACTAGATCGTTCGAAATACGCGCGCGATATCGAAACTGGCGATACCTGCGCCGCCAGCGTCGAAAAAGTGAAAGTTACATTTCCTCCCCCTTTTATATATATATATGTCATAAGACGTCGGCGTTAGGAGGAAGTATCTTTAAGGGTCGGCAGGAGACACGGTGGAGACGCCTATCGGCCGGTCTGGAATTACGGAATCGTAATAACAAGATTTTAGACAAAATACCGAATGAATATTATTTAATTTAGGATATTCTTAATCAGTAAGCTAATCTGTAGTCAGCTACAGAGCTATTTTATGAAAAAAAGGTAAAAATAAAAATTTTTAATAAACTTGGGGGAATGGGCAGCTAGCAACGGGTAAGGTTAGGTTAGCCGCGAGTCCGTATTTAATTTATTATAAATTTTTAAGAGTAAAAATGCAAAATCGGGCTCTGTAGCTGACTGCATTATTATATAAAGAGTACATTAAAAAAAATTCACGAATCTATGTAACTTATTTTATGAGAAATCTTGTTATTACGATTCTCACTAGATCTAAGAAGCTGGGGAAATTTTTGTGGTAACATACTGACTGCTTGCATCTTTGTCTCTCTTACATCGCATATGTAGTAGCGTCCATGTACAAAGTACAAATACTAATACGTGAGCACACGGATGCAAATATTGAGAGATAATGTCAGCAAAAATAACCAGCTATCATATTATTTTTATTTTTTTGTATCTGTATGCACATATGTAAAGAAAAAACAAAAATAAAGATAATTTTGAAAAATAAGAAGAATCTATTTGTGTGTATGTATAATTAAAAATTAATAAAAAATAAAAAAATTAATTTATTTTATATATATATATATTTTTATATCATAAAAAAACATGAAATCGTTACAAACATTTTACATGTCATGCATATATATATATATATATATATATATATATATATATATACTAGCATGCCCCGTCGGGCTCCGCCCCGAAAAACATGTGTATTAAGACACACAAATAGTCTCTTTCCAAAAAGATCGGTAACGAAAAATTATATACTTGATAGCACTTTCCGGTAAATTCAACTTCTACTTTATGTACAATTCTTTGAGATTCGGTCATTCGGAACCGGTTTCCAAAAAGAAAAATAGTACACTTTATAGCACCCCCCGGGAAATTCTCTCTCTCTCTCTCTCTCTCTCTCTCTCTCTCTCTCTTTCTCTCCCCTTCTCTCTCCCTCTCTCTCTCTCCCTCTCTGTCTCTCTCTCTCCCTCTCTCTCCCTCTCTCTCTCTCCCTTTCTGTCTCTCTCTCTCCCTCTCTGTCCCTCTCTTTC
This sequence comes from Temnothorax ravouxi, assembly GCA_030770255.1. Lineage (NCBI taxonomy): Eukaryota > Metazoa > Arthropoda > Insecta > Hymenoptera > Formicidae > Temnothorax > Temnothorax ravouxi. The sequence goes on from JASTWP010003665.1 coordinate 13,174, forward strand.
CCTCTTTCTCCCTCCCTCTCCCTCCCTCTCCCTCTCTTTCTCTCTCAGATTGGTAACGAAAAAATATACAGTTTATAGCACTCCCCAGGAAATTCTACCCCTGTTTTATATACAATTCTGTAAAATTCGATCAATTATTTTCCGAAAAATTCGTCAAACTTCTGATACCTGCTTCCAAAAAAATCGGTAATGAAAAATTATATACTTTATAGCACTCCCCGGGAAATTCAACCCCTACTTTATGTACAATATTTTGAGATTCGGTCATTCCGAACCGGTTTCCAAAAAGATCGGTAACAAAAAATAGTACATTTTATAGCACTCCCCGAGAAATTCTACTCCTTCTTCATGTATAATTTTTTGAGATTCCATCAATTATTTCCCGAAAAATTTAAAAAATTAAAAAAACCGGTTTCCAAAAAGATCGGCAACGAAAACTATACACATCATGGCGCTCCCCGTAAAAATCTACCCCTACTTCTTTAAAATTCGGTCAATAAATTCTCGAAAAATTGAAAAAATTTCCGTACCGGTTTCCAAAAAGATCGGTAACGAAAAATCATACACTTTATAGCACTCCCCGGAAAATTTTACCCCTGTTTGATCTATAATTCTTTAAAATTCGGTGAATTTATTCCCAAAAAATTAGAAAAATTAGAAAAACCGGTTTCCAGGAAATCGGTAACAAAAAACTATACACATAGCGGCACTCCCCGGAAAATTCTACCCCTATTTCATATACTTTTGGTAAAAATTCGGTTCAGGAGTTTAGGCTGAGCGATATTAAAGAATCCGTGAAAACACAATTTACTTCTTTTCACCCCGTTAGAGGGGGTATGAGAGAGAGAGAGAGAGAGAGAGAGAGAGAGAGAGGGAGGGAGGGAGAGAGAGAGAGAGAGAGAGAGGGGGGAGGGGGAGAGAGGGGGAGAGAGGGGGAGAGAGAGGGAGAGAGGGGGGGAGAGAGGGAGAGAGGGGGAGAGAGAGGGAGAGGGGGAGAGAGAGAGAGAGGGAGAGAAAGAGAGAGAGAGAGAGAGAGAGAGAGAGAGAGAGAGAGAGAGAGAGAGAGAGAGAGAGAGACTATTTGCGTGTCTTATTACATATGTCCCCCGGGGCGAAGCCCGGGTAACCAGCTAGTATATATATATTTGATATAATGTGTTCTCATATTAATATTTCTTCAAACGCAAGTTTTGCAAATGGTCCAAATTGTGTGTATTTTATATTAGAAAATAAGAAATAAACACTAAAATAAGTTGTATCAAATAAAATCATGCGTTTTCTCTTAGTTTTAGCCGCATTTGGTTTCGCTAGTTTTATAGCAAACATCGCAAAAATCTTCCAATTCCATTTTCATTAATCTTCCATTTTCTCATTAATAATATATATATATATATATATATATACACGTATATATTATTGATCTTGTTTTTAGAGTAAAGAAGCGTTACGGTCTGATAACCCAATTTGCTGTCAAATGTCGAATGTGTCACTTCACAGGTGACTTTCGGAGTGAACCGACAGATGAGAAAATATTGGATGTCAATAGAGGTATTGTTTCCGGTACTATATTGACAGGGACCGGTTATAAGCAGCTTGAAAAACTTATTGCTGCTGTAGATATTTCATGCATGAGTAATAAAACGTATATAAAGTATCATAATGAAATGTCGGAAACTTTCGCCGCCGCCGCGGAAGAAGAAATGCGCATGGCTGGCGAAGAGGAAAAACGTTTAGCAATTGAAAGAGGAGATATCATAGACGGAATTCCGCATATACCCGTGATAACAGACGGCTCGTGGATGAAGAGATCCTACCGTACTGGTGGTTACGATTCTCCGTCCGGAGCAGCTATTATTATAGGATGTTATTCTAAAAAAGTCTTATTTGTTGGTGTTCGAAATAAATATTGTGTTGTCTGCGCGAGAGCAGCTAAAATTAATGCAGTAGCAAAAGAACATATATGTTTTCAAAATTGGGGGAGCAATCAGAGCTCCACTAGTATGGAAAGTGATATAATCCTCGAAGGTTTCCAACTTAGTTTAGAAATACATGGCCTTATTTATAGTAAATATATCGGCGACGGTGATAGTAACGTATTAAAAAAATTGAGAGATTTTCCACCGTATCCAAATATTGTTGTGCAGAAGATTGAATGCACGAATCATCTTCTCCGCAATCTTTGTAATAAAATACGTGAAGCAAGTAGTACCGGTAGTAGAAAATATTCAAAATTGAGAAAGGTCGTTGAGCACAGCGTTATGAAAATTCGAAACGCTGTGGTCAAGGCTGTCACGTTTCGTCGTAATCGTGAAGTTAGTTGGCAAACAAAAATTCCGAATTAATTAGAGATTTAAATAAATATTCTTAGCCATGTATTTGGTGAACATAAAGATTGTGCTTCGCTTCGATATTTCTGTAATGGACAACAGAAAGAAGGCGAAGAGAATCTTATTGTGCCCCAATTACAACGTGCAGGTTTATTTGAAAAATTAGAAAATGCTATGAAACGCATTATAGATAATGCCAATAGCTTACTTTATAAATATACTAGTAATTCCGTTGAAAGTTGTAATGGAATTATAAGTAAATTTATTGGTGGCAAGCGCGTTCATTATGCCATGAAAGGCTCTTATCAGACACGCGTTAAAGCATCCGTAGTACAATTTAATACTTCGCGAGCCTTAACTTCTGTTTGTCATGCAATAGATAAAAAACCACCCGCACAAACAAAAATAATTGAAAATAGAAATATAAAGAAGAATGCCAACCAACTTCAACGAACACGTGCGGCGAAAGAATTATACCTCTGTTCATCATCTAAATATTCCGCTAAAATAGCTGATAAAGATTATGGACCTAATGCAGAACGGCCAGATATCGAAGGTAATATGTACGAACAGCTGAGACGTTATCATTTTGAAATGTTATTAGAGCAACAACATAATCGTGCTATATTGGAATGTGCTACACGGGATCAGCATGCAAACCCGGAGTGGCACAACATACGTCGAAGTCTTCTCACTGCTTCAAACTTTGGAAAAGCTTGTAGCAGAAGAGAAACAACTTCGTGCCAAAATCTTGTAAAAGCAATTCTTTATCCTACTCGATTGACTACTGCGGCTGTCGAGTGGGGTATAAAGAAAAAGAGATGATGGCACGAGAGCAATTGCAGATGGAATTAGGGATAGAAATTTTTAGTTGTGGTATATTTATAGATGAAACAATCCCATATCTTGCCGACGCCTGACGGCATTGTCGGAGACGATATACTATCGTTGAGATTAAATGTCCTTATGCGGCGCGGCATATACATCCCATCGATGCAATGCTCAAAAAGATTTCTGATATTCATAGAATATTTGATAAAACCGATGACACTCGAATGAATCAAAGACACGCGTACTATTTCCAAGTACAGGGACAACTCCACATAACGCAAAGAAACTATTGCATTTTTGCTGTGTGGACACCCCTTGGATTAAAGTACACGATTGTCGAGCGTGATGACATTTTTTGGGAAACAAAAATGTCACCACTGCTTAAACGATTCTAAGAGGACTGCTTGGTTCCTGAAATAATAGATAGCAAAGCAGCAAAAAATATGTCTATTCGGGAACCTCAGTATGTTATCGAAGCGCAAGAAGCGGGTAGATAAAAGAACATAAAAGTGGAAAGTGTTATCGAAGGCACTACCACTTTTGCTATTCCAGAAATGGAGCAAGATTGGAGTTATATTGCATTTATAACTGATTATTATTATATACGAAATCTAACTGAGGATGATATAAAAAGACAAAAGAAAAATGTTAGATAATCCAACAACTTCTCTCCGATTAGTGAAGGATAATATTTTGTCTATAAATGATAAATTAAATGATGAATCGTTAAATCTTTTTTTACTCATTGTAAGACAGACTTCTTGCTTTGAAACACAAAGTGTGTTATACTTACAATACCCGCACTTAATTGAAGCTAGTCGTAGCAATAAAAGCTTATAAATTATTGGCGGAACTTGCACAGATCATTGGCGATGTATTTATTTTGATGGCACCAAACTTCTTGTGTACGACAGCCTATCTTGTACTACGTATGATAAATTGGCTGCTAAAGAGAAAGAGTATATTCGCCTTCGTTATTCCAAGATAACGAAATATGATATAATTTTTGAAAAAGTACAAATAAAACAACGGGATTCCATTTCTTGCGGAATTTATGCTGTGGCTTTCGCTACAACTGTAGCCTTAAAAGAAAATCCTTGTAATGAAAACTATTCTACTGACGTAAAATGCATGAGACGTCATTTATTTAAAATTCTAGAAAGCAAAAAGTTATTGCCTTTCCCAAAATAATATTTTTCATTATTTAACACATCTTTGTAAGCTTTTATTGCTGCCATTATGTAAAAAAAAAACAACGATAAAATAAGATGGTATAAGTTATCTGCAATCGTCATTGTATAGAACATATATAGTAACATAACGGAGAGACGATAAAAGAATATTGGTTGCGTTCTCACGGGAATGGGCGTTGGAGGGGCCCATTATATCATCTCAATATTTACACTGAAAAAAAAAATTGCTAGATTCAAGAAAATTAAATTTGAATTAAAAAAACCATTGTTTTGACTATTTGCAAGAAAATTATTTTCATAATTTGAAACATTTGTGTTTTTAGAAAGAAAAAAAACATTTAGTAATGTAGAAAAATTAATTCTTTAAAGTAAGTAAATGTTATTTATTAAACAAAAAGTATATACTTCAATTGAATAACTAATATTTTAAACTATAAAACGCATTACAAAATAAAAGAAATTTTGTTTTTCAAATAAATATGCAAATGTTTAAAATAAGTAAATCTTTTTTTTAAATAAATCAAAAGGTTTGATTTCTACAGTAGTAATAAGAAAATATATTTTTAAACCAAAAAACTGCTATTTTGAACAAAAAAATCATTATTAAAGTTAAAAAAGTAATTTTTTGTTTTAAGTAAATTGTTAGTTGAATTAAATAAGCAATACATTTTATAAACTTTCAATAACAAAATATATTTTCAAATAAAAAAACTCATTTTTTCAAAAAAAAAAAATATCTTTTCAAAATAAAAAAATTCATTTTTAAATAAAAACCATGTTTACTAAATTTGAAAAACGATATCATTTTTAAAATAAATTATTTTTTTCTATATAATAAGAAAGTTAATTTATAAATCTACAGCAACAAAATATATTTTTAAATTAAAAAACCCATTTTTCAAAAAAAGAAAATGTTTGAACCAATTTGAACAAATAATTTTTAAAAGCACTACATGAAAAATAAGAATTTTAACCTAAAAAAGAATCATACAGATTTATAATTGAAAATTGAATAATACATGTGGGTGAGCACGCCCTGACTGGCGACCCTGAGTGAGAACACTGGGATTAGAGAAACTCTGCTGAGCGGCCCTAGTTATAAGAATCGATGTTGAATTTTAATTACGCGAAAATGATACTGGCGATGCGCCGCGTAGCGGGCGCGAGCCAAACTCTCGCCGCGCAAATAAATATTTATTTAAGTCAAAATATTTAATATTTCAATGTAATGTATTTATTTCATCAAAAAAAATTTTTTATCAGTGTATCTATTCTACTTTCGAATTTCGATACTTATAGATTCTAGTTCAGTTCTCTTTCTGACGTCGCACGTTTGACCGTGTGTAATCGTTGTAATCATAATCGATATAGTAATCTGAATAAAACAAACTCTGATTTATCACTTGCCAACATTTACTAAATCATAATATTTTTATTTCTTTCATTGAAGAAAATATCTAATTTATATTTTTTTATTATTAAAGATATTTTTATAATTATTTGTCTACATTAAAAATATATTTATTTATATGCAAGTAATTAATTTACTTACTTGAAAAAATAATTTAATATATTTAGATAAGTCATTATTTTATTTGAAATAACTTATTCTTTCCATTAAGCTTTGATTTATTTATTTTAATATAATTGCATGTTCAGTAAACCAAAGTATGTATTTTTTCAAATAAAGAAATTCAGTTCGTAAATCTAATCAAATATTTATTTAATTTATGATATTAATATTTAAAAAGGCAATCTTTTTCATGTTGAAAAATAATTGCTGTTTTTAAGAAAATATTATTTAAATTAAAAATTTTATTTGAAGAAAATTAATTACTAAAATCATAATACTTTTATTTTTTTTATTGAAGAAAATATATTTTTATATTTTTTATTATTACAGATTTTTATAATTATTTGTCTGCATTAAAAATATATTTATTTCACGTGCAAGTAATTTATTCACTTATTTGAAAAAAATAATTAAATATATTCTGATAAGTCATTAATTTATTTGAAATAACTTATTCTTTCCATTAAGCTTTTATTTATTTATTTTAATATAATTGCATGTTTAGTAAAGTAAAGTATCTAATTTTTTTTAATAAAGAAATTTAGTTCGTAAAAATAAAATATTTATTTAACTTGTTTTATTAATATTAAAGAAGGCAATGCTTTTCATGTTAAAAAACAAATTGCTGTTTTTGAGAAAATAATATTTAAATTAAAAATTTGTATACTTAAAAACAAAAAAATAAAATGTTAAACAAATATTTCCAATATTTAAATAAATATTTGCAAGTATAAAATAAATTTTTTATAAAGTTACAAAATATTTCTTTAAATCAAGAAAATAATACTAAAATAAATATGTTTACTTAATATAAACAAATTTTTTTTTCAGTGTAATTTCTTTGAAATAATATTAATATTTGTTTATATTAAAATATTAATTATTAATTATTAATAATATTATTACTTATTATTATTAATAATATAATTTTATACAT
>JASTWP010003666.1:0-19969 GCA_030770255.1 Temnothorax ravouxi
CTTTATTGTCGACAGTTTTGTTCTCCCGTGAGAAAGTTCTATCGAAAACTATTAGGTTCCGAAGCGGTCCGAACGATATTTCAAGAGTTACAGCCCTTCATAGGGTGCACCCCGAAAAATAGACTTTCTTTATGTCGACAGTTTTGTTCTCCCCGTGAAAAGTTCTATCGAAAACTATTAGGTTCCGAACGGTCCGAACGATATTTCAAGAGTTACAGCCTTCATAGGGTGCACCCCGAAAAATAGACTTTCTTTATTGTCGACAGTTTTGTTCTCCCCGTGAAAAGTTCTATCGAAAACTATTAGGTTCCGAAGCGGTCCGAACGATATTCAAGAGTTACAGCCCTTCATAGGGTGCACCCCGAAAAATAGACTTCTTTATTGTCGACAGTTTTGTTCTCCCCGTGAAAAGTTCTATCGAAAACTATTAGGTTCCGAAGCGGTCCGAACGATATTTCAAGAGTTACAGCCCTTCATAGGGTGCACCCCGAAAAAATAGACTTTCTTTATTGTCGACAGTTTTGTTCTCCCCGTGAAAAGTTCTATCGAAAACTATTAGTGTTCCGAAGCGGTCCGAACGATATTTCAAGAGTTACAGCCCTTCATAGGGTGCACCCCGAAAAATAGACTTTCTTTATTGTCGACAGTTTTGCTCCCCGTGAAAAGTTCTATCGAAAACTATTAGGTTCCGAAGCGGTCCGAACGATATTTCAAGAGTTACAGCCCTTCATAGGGTGCACCCCGAAAAATAGACTTTCTTTATTGTCGACAGTTTTGTTCTCCCGTGAAAAGTTCTATCGAAAACTATTAGGTTCCGAAAGCGGTCCGAACGATATTTCAAGAGTTACAGCCCTTCATAGGGTGCACCCCGAAAAATAGACTTTCTTTATTGTCGACAGTTTTGTTCTCCCCGTGAAAGTTCTATCGAAAACTATTAGGTTCCGAAGCGGTCCGAACGATATTTCAAGAGTTACAGCCCTTCATAGGGTGCACCCCGAAAAATAGACTTTCTTTATTGTCGACAGTTTTGTTCTCCCCGTGAGAAGTTCTATCGAAAACTATTAGGTTCCGAAGCGGTCCGAACGATATTTCAAGAGTTACAGCCCTTCATAGGGTGCACCCCGAAAAATAGACTTTCTTTATTGTCGACAGTTTTGTTCTCCCCGTGAAAAGTTCTATCGAAAACTATTAGGTTCCGAAGCGGTCCGAACGATATTTCAAGAGTTACAGCCCTTCATAGGGTGCACCCCGAAAAATAGACTTTCTTTATTGTCGACAGTTTTGTTCTCCCCGTGAAAAGTTCTATCGAAAACTATTAGGTTCCGAAGCGTCCGAACGATATTTCAAGAGTTACAGCCCTTCATAGGGTGCACCCGAAAAATAGACTTTCTTTATTGTCGACAGTTTTGTTCTCCCCGTGAAAAGTTCTATCGAAAACTATTAGGTTCCGAAGCGGTCCGAACGATATTTCAAGAGTTACAGCCCTTCATAGGGTGCACCCCGAAAAATAGACTTTCTTTATTGTCGACAGTTTTGTTCTCCCCGTGAAAAGTTCTATCGAAAACTATTAGGTTCCGAAGCGGTCCGAACGATATTTCAAGAGTTACAGCCCTTCATAGGGTGCACCCCGAAAAATAGACTTTCTTTATTGTCGACAGTTTTGTTCTCCCCGTGAAAAGTTCTATCGAAAACTATTAGGTTCCGAAGCGGTCCGAACGATATTTCAAGAGTTACAGCCCTTCATAGGGTGCACCCCGAAAAATAGACTTTCTTTATTGTCGACAGTTTTGTTCTCCCCGTGAAAAGTTCTATCGAAAACTATTAGGTTCCGAAGCGGTCCGAACGATATTTCAAGAGTTACAGCCCTTCATAGGGTGCACCCCGAAAAATAGACTTTCTTTATTGTCGACAGTTTTGTTCTCCCCGTGAAAAGTTCTATCGAAAACTATTAGGTTCCGAAGCGGTCCGAACGATATTTCAAGAGTTACAGCCCTTCATAGGGTGCACCCCGAAAAATAGACTTTCTTTATTGTCGACAGTTTTGTTCTCCCCGTGAAAAGTTCTATCGAAAACTATTAGGTTCCGAAGCGGTCCGAACGATATTTCAAGAGTTACAGCCCTTCATAGGGTGCACCCCGAAAAATAGACTTTCTTTATTGTCGACAGTTTTGTTCTCCCCGTGAAAAGTTCTATCGAAAACTATTAGGTTCCGAAGCGGTCCGAACGATATTTCAAGAGTTACAGCCCTTCATAGGGTGCACCCCGAAAAATAGACTTTCTTTATTGTCGACAGTTTTGTTCTCCCCGTGAAAAGTTCTATCGAAAACTATTAGGTTCCGAAGCGGTCCGAACGATATTTCAAGAGTTACAGCCCTTCATAGGGTGCACCCCGAAAAATAGACTTTCTTTATTGTCGACAGTTTTGTTCTCCCCGTGAAAAGTTCTATCGAAAACTATTAGGTTCCGAAGCGGTCCGAACGATATTTCAAGAGTTACAGCCCTTCATAGGGTGCACCCCGAAAAATAGACTTTCTTTATTGTCGACAGTTTTGTTCTCCCCGTGAAAAGTTCTATCGAAAACTATTAGGTTCCGAAGCGGTCCGAAACGATATTTCAAGAGTTACAGCCCTTCATAGGGTGCACCCCAAAAAAATAGACTCTCTTTATTGTCGACAGTTTTGTTCTTCCCATGAAAAGTTCTATCGAAAACTATTAGGTTCCGAAGCGGTCCGAACGATATTTCAAGAGTTACAGCCCTTCTAGGGTGCACCCCAAAAAATAGACTCTCTTTATTGTCGACAGTTTTGCTTCTTCCCATGAAAAGTTCTATCGAAAACTATTAGGTTCCGAAAGCGGTCCGAACGATATTTCAAGAGTTACAGCCCTTCATAGGGTGCACCCCAAAAAATAGACTCTCTTTATTGTCGACAGTTTTGTTCTTCCCAGTGAGAAGTTCTATCGAAAACTATTAGGTTCCGAAGCGGTCCGAACGATATTTCAAGAGTTACAGCCCTTCATAGGGTGCACCCCGAAAAAATAGACTTTCTTTATTGTCGACAGTTTTGTTCTCCCCGTGAGAAAGTTCTATCGAAAACTATTAGGTTCCGAAGCGGTCCGAACGATATTTCAAGAGTTACAGCCCTTCATAGGGTGCACCCCGAAAAAATAGACTTTCTTTATTGTCGACAGTTTTGTTCTTCCCGTGAAAGTTCTATCGAAAACTATTAGGTTCCGAAGCGGTCCGAACGATATTTCAAGAGTTACAGCCTTCATAGGGTGCACCCCGAAAAAATAGACTTTCTTTATTGTCGACAGTTTTGTTCTTCCCAGTGAGAAGTTCTATCGAAAACTATTAGGTTCCGAAGCGGTCCGAACGATATTTCAAGAGTTACAGCCCTTCATAGGGTGCACCCCGAAAAATAGACTTTCTTTATTGTCGACAGTTTTGTTCTTCCCCGTGAAAAGTTCTATCGAAAACTATTAGGTTCCGAAGCGGTCCGAACGATATTTCAAGAGTTACAGCCCTTCATAGGGTGCACCCCGAAAAATAGACTTTCTTTATTGTCGACAGTTTTGTTCTCCCCGTGAAAAGTTCTATCGAAAACTATTAGGTTCCGAAGCGGTCCGAACGATATTTCAAGAGTTACAGCCCTTCATAGGGTGCACCCCGAAAAATAGACTTTCTTTATTGTCGACAGTTTTGTTCTCCCCGTGAAAAGTTCTATCGAAAACTATTAGGTTCCGAAGCGGTCCGAACGATATTTCAAGAGTTACAGCCCTTCATAGGGTGCACCCCGAAAAAATAGACTTTCTTTATTGTCGACAGTTTTGTTCTCCCCGTGAAAAGTTCTATCGAAAACTATTAGGTTCCGAAGCGGTCCGAACGATATTTCAAGAGTTACAGCCCTTCATAGGGTGCACCCCGAAAAATAGACTTTCTTTATTGTCGACAGTTTTGTTCTCCCGTGAAAAGTTCTATCGAAAACTATTAGGTTCCGAAGCGGTCCGAACGATATTTCAAGAGTTACAGCCCTTCATAGGGTGCACCCCGAAAAAATAGACTCTTCTTTATTGTCGACAGTTTTGTTCTTCCCAGTGAAAAGTTCTATCGAAAACTATTAGGTTCCGAAGCGGTCCGAACGATATTTCAAGAGTTACAGCCCTTCATAGGGTGCACCCCGAAAAAATAGACTCTCTTTATTGTCGACAGTTTTGTTCTTCCCAGTGAAAAGTTCTATCGAAAACTATTAGGTTCCGAAGCGGTCCGAACGATATTTCAAGAGTTTACAGCCCTTCATAGGGTGCACCCGAAAAATAGACTTCTCTTTATTGTCGACAGTTTTGTTCTTCCCGTGAAAAGTTCTATCGAAAACTATTAGGTTCCGAAGCGGTCCGAACGATATTTCAAGAGTTACAGCCCTTCATAGGGTGCACCCCGAAAAATAGACTTTCTTTATTGTCGACAGTTTTGTTCTTCCCGTGAAAAGTTCTATCGAAAACTATTAGGTTCCGAAGCGGTCCGAACGATATTTCAAGAGTTACAGCCCTTCATAGGGTGCACCCCGAAAAATAGACTTTCTTTATTGTCGACAGTTTTGTTCTCCCCGTGAAAAGTTCTATCGAAAACTATTAGGTTCCGAAGCGGTCCGAACGATATTTCAAGAGTTACAGCCCTTCATAGGGTGCACCCCGAAAAATAGACTTTCTTTATTGTCGACAGTTTTGTTCTCCCCGTGAAAAGTTCTATCGAAAACTATTAGGTTCCGAAGCGGTCCGAACGATATTTCAAGAGTTACAGCCCTTCATAGGGTGCACCCCGAAAAATAGACTTTCTTTATTGTCGACAGTTTTGTTCTCCCCGTGAAAAGTTCTATCGAAAACTATTAGGTTCCGAAGCGGTCCGAACGATATTTCAAGAGTTACAGCCCTTCATAGGGTGCACCCCGAAAAATAGACTTTCTTTATTGTCGACAGTTTTGTTCTCCCCGTGAGAAGTTCTATCGAAAACTATTAGGTTCCGAAGCGGTCCGAACGATATTTCAAGAGTTACAGCCCTTCATAGGGTGCACCCCGAAAAATAGACTTTCTTTATTGTCGACAGTTTTGTTCTCCCCGTGAAAAGTTCTATCGAAAACTATTAGGTTCCGAAGCGGTCCGAACGATATTTCAAGAGTTACAGCCCTTCATAGGGTGCACCCCGAAAAATAGACTTTCTTTATTGTCGACAGTTTTGTTCTCCCCGTGAAAAGTTCTATCGAAAACTATTAGGTTCCGAAGCGGTCCGAACGATATTTCAAGAGTTACAGCCCTTCATAGGGTGCACCCCGAAAAATAGACTTTCTTTATTGTCGACAGTTTTGTTCTCCCCGTGAAAAGTTCTATCGAAAACTATTAGGTTCCGAAGCGGTCCGAACGATATTTCAAGAGTTACAGCCCTTCATAGGGTGCACCCCGAAAAATAGACTTTCTTTATTGTCGACAGTTTTGTTCTCCCCGTGAAAAGTTCTATCGAAAACTATTAGGTTCCGAAGCGGTCCGAACGATATTTCAAGAGTTACAGCCCTTCATAGGGTGCACCCCGAAAAATAGACTTTCTTTATTGTCGACAGTTTTGTTCTCCCCGTGAAAAGTTCTATCGAAAACTATTAGGTTCCGAAGCGGTCCGAACGATATTTCAAGAGTTACAGCCCTTCATAGGGTGCACCCCGAAAAATAGACTTTCTTTATTGTCGACAGTTTTGTTCTCCCCGTGAAAAGTTCTATCGAAAACTATTAGGTTCCGAAGCGGTCCGAACGATATTTCAAGAGTTACAGCCCTTCATAGGGTGCACCCCGAAAAATAGACTTTCTTTATTGTCGACAGTTTTGTTCTCCCCGTGAAAAGTTCTATCGAAAACTATTAGGTTCCGAAGCGGTCCGAACGATATTTCAAGAGTTACAGCCCTTCATAGGGTGCACCCCGAAAAATAGACTTTCTTTATTGTCGACAGTTTTGTTCTCCCCGTGAAAAGTTCTATCGAAAACTATTAGGTTCCGAAGCGGTCCGAACGATATTTCAAGAGTTACAGCCCTTCATAGGGTGCACCCCGAAAAATAGACTTTCTTTATTGTCGACAGTTTTGTTCTCCCCGTGAAAAGTTCTATCGAAAACTATTAGGTTCCGAAGCGGTCCGAACGATATTTCAAGAGTTACAGCCCTTCATAGGGTGCACCCCGAAAAATAGACTTTCTTTATTGTCGACAGTTTTGTTCTCCCCGTGAAAAGTTCTATCGAAAACTATTAGGTTCCGAAGCGGTCCGAACGATATTTCAAGAGTTACAGCCCTTCATAGGGTGCACCCCGAAAAATAGACTTTCTTTATTGTCGACAGTTTTGTTCTCCCCGTGAAAAGTTCTATCGAAAACTATTAGGTTCCGAAGCGGTCCGAACGATATTTCAAGAGTTACAGCCCTTCATAGGGTGCACCCCGAAAAATAGACTTTCTTTATTGTCGACAGTTTTGTTCTCCCCGTGAAAGTTCTATCGAAAACTATTAGGTTCCGAAGCGGTCCGAACGATATTTCAAGAGTTACAGCCCTTCATAGGGTGCACCCCGAAAAATAGACTTTCTTTATTGTCGACAGTTTTGTTCTCCCCGTGAGAAGTTCTATCGAAAACTATTAGGTTCCGAAGCGGTCCGAACGATATTTCAAGAGTTACAGCCCTTCATAGGGTGCACCCCGAAAAATAGACTTTCTTTATTGTCGACAGTTTTGTTCTCCCCGTGAAAAGTTCTATCGAAAACTATTAGGTTCCGAAGCGGTCCGAACGATATTTCAAGAGTTACAGCCCTTCATAGGGTGCACCCCGAAAAATAGACTTTCTTTATTGTCGACAGTTTTGTTCTCCCCGTGAAAAGTTCTATCGAAAACTATTAGGTTCCGAAGCGGTCCGAACGATATTTCAAGAGTTACAGCCCTTCATAGGGTGCACCCCGAAAAATAGACTTTCTTTATTGTCGACAGTTTTGTTCTCCCCGTGAAAAGTTCTATCGAAAACTATTAGGTTCCGAAGCGGTCCGAACGATATTTCAAGAGTTACAGCCCTTCATAGGGTGCACCCCGAAAAATAGACTTTCTTTATTGTCGACAGTTTTGTTCTCCCCGTGAAAAGTTCTATCGAAAACTATTAGGTTCCGAAGCGGTCCGAACGATATTTCAAGAGTTACAGCCCTTCATAGGGTGCACCCCGAAAAATAGACTTTCTTTATTGTCGACAGTTTTGTTCTCCCCGTGAAAAGTTCTATCGAAAACTATTAGGTTCCGAAGCGGTCCGAACGATATTTCAAGAGTTACAGCCCTTCATAGGGTGCACCCCGAAAAATAGACTTTCTTTATTGTCGACAGTTTTGTTCTCCCCGTGAAAAGTTCTATCGAAAACTATTAGGTTCCGAAGCGGTCCGAACGATATTTCAAGAGTTACAGCCCTTCATAGGGTGCACCCCGAAAAATAGACTTTCTTTATTGTCGACAGTTTTGTTCTCCCCGTGAAAAGTTCTATCGAAAACTATTAGGTTCCGAAGCGGTCCGAACGATATTTCAAGAGTTACAGCCCTTCATAGGGTGCACCCCGAAAAATAGACTTTCTTTATTGTCGACAGTTTTGTTCTCCCCGTGAGAAGTTCTATCGAAAACTATTAGGTTCCGAAGCGGTCCGAACGATATTTCAAGAGTTACAGCCCTTCATAGGGTGCACCCCGAAAAATAGACTTTCTTTATTGTCGACAGTTTTGTTCTCCCCGTGAAAAGTTCTATCGAAAACTATTAGGTTCCGAAGCGGTCCGAACGATATTTCAAGAGTTACAGCCCTTCATAGGGTGCACCCCGAAAAATAGACTTTCTTTATTGTCGACAGTTTTGTTCTCCCCGTGAAAAGTTCTATCGAAAACTATTAGGTTCCGAAGCGGTCCGAACGATATTTCAAGAGTTACAGCCCTTCATAGGGTGCACCCCGAAAAATAGACTTTCTTTATTGTCGACAGTTTTGTTCTCCCCGTGAAAAGTTCTATCGAAAACTATTAGGTTCCGAAGCGGTCCGAACGATATTTCAAGAGTTACAGCCCTTCATAGGGTGCACCCCGAAAAATAGACTTTCTTTATTGTCGACAGTTTTGTTCTCCCCGTGAAAAGTTCTATCGAAAACTATTAGGTTCCGAAGCGGTCCGAACGATATTTCAAGAGTTACAGCCCTTCATAGGGTGCACCCCGAAAAATAGACTTTCTTTATTGTCGACAGTTTTGTTCTCCCCGTGAAAAGTTCTATCGAAAACTATTAGGTTCCGAAGCGGTCCGAACGATATTTCAAGAGTTACAGCCCTTCATAGGGTGCACCCCGAAAAATAGACTTTCTTTATTGTCGACAGTTTTGTTCTCCCCGTGAAAAGTTCTATCGAAAACTATTAGGTTCCGAAGCGGTCCGAACGATATTTCAAGAGTTACAGCCCTTCATAGGGTGCACCCCGAAAAATAGACTTTCTTTATTGTCGACAGTTTTGTTCTCCCCGTGAGAAGTTCTATCGAAAACTATTAGGTTCCGAAGCGGTCCGAACGATATTTCAAGAGTTACAGCCCTTCATAGGGTGCACCCCGAAAAATAGACTTTCTTTATTGTCGACAGTTTTGTTCTCCCCGTGAAAAGTTCTATCGAAAACTATTAGGTTCCGAAGCGGTCCGAACGATATTTCAAGAGTTACAGCCCTTCATAGGGTGCACCCCGAAAAATAGACTTTCTTTATTGTCGACAGTTTTGTTCTCCCCGTGAAAAGTTCTATCGAAAACTATTAGGTTCCGAAGCGGTCCGAACGATATTTCAAGAGTTACAGCCCTTCATAGGGTGCACCCCGAAAAATAGACTTTCTTTATTGTCGACAGTTTTGTTCTCCCCGTGAAAAGTTCTATCGAAAACTATTAGGTTCCGAAGCGGTCCGAACGATATTTCAAGAGTTACAGCCCTTCATAGGGTGCACCCCGAAAAATAGACTTTCTTTATTGTCGACAGTTTTGTTCACCCCGTGAAAAGTTCTATCGAAAACTATTAGGTTTCCGAAGCGGTCCGAACGATATTTCAAGAGTTACAGCCCTTCATAGGGTGCACCCCGAAAAATAGACTTTCTTTATTGTCGACAGTTTTGCTCTCCCCGTGAAAAGTTCTATCGAAAACTATTAGGTTCCGAAGCGGTCCGAACGATATTTCAAGAGTTACAGCCCTTCATAGGGTGCACCCCGAAAAATAGACTTTCTTTATTGTCGACAGTTTTGTTCTCCCCGTGAGAAGTTCTATCGAAAACTATTAGGTTCCGAAGCGGTCCGAACGATATTTCAAGAGTTACAGCCCTTCATAGGGTGCACCCCGAAAAAGAGACTTTCTTTATTGTCGACAGTTTTGCTTCTCCCCGTGAAAAGTTCTATCGAAAACTATTAGGTTCCGAAGCGGTCCGAACGATATTTCAAGAGTTACAGCCCTTCATAGGGTGCACCCCGAAAAATAGACTTTCTTTATTGTCGACAGTTTTGCTCTCCCCGTGAAAAGTTCTATCGAAAACTATTAGGTTCCGAAGCGGTCCGAACGATATTTCAAGAGTTACAGCCCTTCATAGGGTGCACCCCGAAAAATAGACTTTCTTTATTGTCGACAGTTTTGTTCTCCCCGTGAGAAGTTCTATCGAAAACTATTAGGTTCCGAAGCGGTCCGAACGATATTTCAAGAGTTACAGCCCTTCATAGGGTGCACCCCGAAAAATAGACTTTCTTTATTGTCGACAGTTTTGTTCTCCCCGTGAAAATAATCAGATATTATTTGCGTTAGGATATTATTTGCATTAGGATATTACTTGCGTTGACCCAATATTGCGTCCCGTTATTACTCGCGGTAATTCCGTACCTTTCCCCGCGTTAGTTTTAGTATTTCGTGTTATGCCAAACGCCTCAGCGCCTTATTCTTCGCCTTATTCAGGATACCCTTGGCGATATTACACGTTGCGTTCGACCATTATTACGTTGGGATGTCACTTGTGTTACGTTTCCTATCTGCGTTAGATTAAGGCAATTTGGCGACAGAATCCTTGCGCCGCTTGGGACCTTGAGTTCACGCGCTCCGAGCATGATTATTTCGCGTTTACTCCAGTTATGTCACATTCAGTCGTAACTTCTGTAGATATTCTATATTATTTGTTAGTTTAATACTTTACTATTATTATCTGCGTGACTGCTATGATTTCGAAGTATTTGTGAGTTTAGTTTTCTACCAGTATTATCTTGCTCATCAACGGCGCTTTCCGCGCGTTTACTAAATTAACGTAATTTTCCGCTTATTTCTGGCATCCGCGTTACTGCCATTCTTATTGTTCAAAACTTGACGCCCGTGTTATCAGCTATCTATTTGCTTTTTCTGATTAATGAAAGCCGAAATGGGCGCATTGTTTTCCGAAAGTTATTCTACAATAAATGTTTCTTTTCATTTGTTAGCTGACTGAGTTAATGATTTGCGTGTCATCCCGCCGAACATCGCGCTGCCCTTAATCAACCCCGCCATCCTCAGAAAAGATTTTTAGATACAATGCTATTACTCTTAAATCCATCATAAAGTAGAATCGAAATAGGGCCAATCATATTTAGTATTGAAACAACAATATTTTAATCTTAAATAGAAAATTTCTTAAGTTTAGAATAAAATATTCTTGATACTATCTCTCTAACTTTCTCAGAAAGATGCAGATAGAACTTTGTGACAATCCTATAATATTCTTGATTCAATAATAGACTGAAAAAAAAATCTTATTCTATTCTTGCAAAAAGAGAATTCGTAGATTGTTAGGAATCCATTATATTATTTTTTTCAAGATCCTTTTTGTGATAAAATAAAATAAAGGTATTTATGAACAAAAACAACTATTATTTTGTAACGTTTTATTATTACGTTTTTATACAAAACGTATGATTTATGATTATTTTTATGATTTATGATTTTACATTTATGATCATACAAAACGTATTTGATAGAAAGCCGTTTTATTCTCCATTGATTTATCTTTCATAGAGAAATCAATGGAGAATAAAACGGAACGGAACCAATCGTTGATCATTAGCAATAATTCTGATATTGGTTGCTGTATGGATAGCCAAATCTTGAAATTTTAAGTAATGCCATTGATCAGTAAAATCAATTTTATAAGCATGGGAAATGAGTATTAAAATTTACTGTGGTAAGTTTCTTAAGTAAAAAATATACAATATTATCTCTGGATACAGATATTGTATAAATATAACCAAATTGAGGATTTTTACTTCTTTCCCAATCTACAACAACCAACATGCCATTCTCATAATGAGAGTCATTAATTTTTAATCCATTTAACAATATTCCATTTTGCAAAACATATATCTTCAGGTCAAGAGACACGGTAGTGTCTCGCGCCAAGTACACGCGGAGCGAGACCAACCGTGACTCTTTTACGCGACGCGACGATTTGCAAGTACTCGAGATGTTGAGATCTCGATAACGAGTGAACGGATCAAGTTCTAAATAGGCTTGATCGATAGCTTGGGGTCGATTTGGGGGGGGGTCCGTTCTTTTCATTTTTCCGCTACGTGCCCTACGAGCGGAGATATTGCGAGCAAAAGTCGAAATGTGAAAATTTTATATTAAGATACTCTTCTTCTTCTTCTACTGACGCCGATTATAACATACATATAACAGAGATAACAGAGAAACGTCACTTTCACTTTTTCAACACTGGCGGCCAGCGGCGTTAGTATCGCAGTGCAGTGCAGTGCAGACAGCGCGGACAGTGCGGACAGCGCGCTGTCACAGTTAAAACCTAACCTAACACGGTAGTGTCCCACGTCAAGTACGCGCGGAGCGAGACCGACCGTGACTCTTTACACGCGACGCGACGATTTGCAAGTACTCAAGATGTTGAGATCTCGATAACGAGTGAACGGATCAAGTTCTAAATAGGCTTGATCGATAGCTTGGGGTCGATTGGGGGGGGGGGGGTCCGTTCTTTTCATTTTTTCCGCTACGTGCCCTACGAGCGGAGATATTGCGAGCAAAAGTCGAAATGTGAAAATTTTATATTAAGATACTCTTTCTTCTTCTTCTACTGACGCCGATTATAACATACATATAACAGAGATAACAGAGAAACGTCACTTTCACTTTTTCGACACTGGCGGCCAGCGGCGTTAGTATCGCAGTGCAGTGCAGTGCAGACAGCGCGGAACAGTGCGGACCAGCGCGCTGTCACAGTTAAAAACCTAACCTAACACGGTAGTGTCCCACGTCAAGTACGCGCGGAGCGAGACCGACCGTGACTCTTTACACGCGACGCGACAATTAATATTTTTTCTGATTTAAGGTAATTTTTTTATATTTACATGTTTATTGTTTTATATTTACATGTAATTATCCTATTGTTATACGACGCGAAGCTGAAATGTCTTCTGACGAAGACAATGCCGAAAAATCCCCGTTAAAATTAATCTGATTTCTGCGATTAAGACGATTAAGAAAATCCAGATGTAGATAAAGTTTCTTGCCGGATAGGAAAGGGAGGAGGACGAAAATAACTTAGGGAAGAATTGAGGCAAGAATGGGCTAAAAAGCAGAACGCGTTGAAGGAAGAAGAAATTGAGGTCACATTCAGTTATTGGGATGGATCTGGTCATCGTTGGAGTGTTACAATGAAAAAAGGTGGAATGTCTCAGTGATTTAGAGATACTCCAGTGTCACTTTTGGAGTAACATTGGTGTGATATATAATGTTCTGCTGCATAAATTAAATTTTCAGATACAGGTAATTCTATCAGCTTCTTCAGAGATGTTTAGAAGTTCTGAGGCGTGAATTTCAGCGAGCTTAAAACAGTAATGGCAGATCAGTTAATATATGTTGAGGAGGTTCTTATATTACTGCACCATTATACGTTTTACGATTTTATTGTAACTAAGGTAAAGTAAGGTAAAGATACTAAATGATAAAACTTATGAAGCAATATCACAATGTTGGCATGTTATTTTAATGTATGTAATATTGCATTTGAGCACGTGACAGGCCCACAAAGTGAGAAGAAAATTTCCCATTTTGTCCAGCTCGTGGTTTTCTATATGTAAAAATTACCAAACTCCACAGAAACTAAAAGAAAATAGTGATCTTCTGAAAGTAGAGATTTCAAGCTTTAAAACCCTTTTTTTTAAACTTAAATTTTGTTCATTTTTAACGAAGATACAGCTGCTCAAATTTTGCCTAGTTTTTAGAAAATTTAAGTGTTTCCTTTATATTTTTGTGCCGAGTTTTATATATATATATATATATATATATATATATATATATATATAATGATTGTAATGTATATATATATATATATATATATATATATATATATATATATATATAGATATGTAATGTATATATATATATATATATATATATATATATATATATATAACATTACAATCTGTTGTATAATGAATTAATTGTAGGATGAAACAAAATTATTTATATTTACAGTCCTTTGAATCTGAATCCTTTAAAAAAAATTGGACAATGCGTTGAATCTAAGTTTATCAAATTTTATCTTTCTTCCTATTTTTATCCGATACTGTATACTTGTCGTAACTTTTTGTTGGTCAAAAGATTCCCATCTACTCACTGGAAAAATGTGTTTGTTCATCTTGTACCATGATCTAATAAGAAAAAATTAAAAAATAACATAAAAGAGAATTATACAAAGTATTCTTTTAATGATAAATACCTAAGTAAAACTTTTCCGGCATGTGATTCCTCGATTTCGACAGAAGCATCGTGCATAACACGAATATCATCATCGTGAACGTTAAATGTGAACAGAGGCCCGTTCTTTCCTTGTGCCTATAGACTTAACTGTTTGTTGTATGTAAATAAATATAGAGAAATGTTTTCCGTGCAGGTGTATTATATCGTGCCATATACGCAAGTCTTTGCGACAGATAGCATCGTCTTGGCAAGCTGCATTGTGGACATATGTGAAGAGCCTTCTAGATATTGAATCAGCACTGAGGTTAATATGTACATACGTGTGCGTACTGTAATATTGATACGTGACAGATAGTGACAGATAAGGTTCGACTGCTATTGTAACAGTGGACAGTAACAAGGAAGAAGACTGCGCTCAATCTCTAATAGAGGCTGACGAGGCTAAGATTGTCGAGAGCATCACTGACTCAATCACAGGCAGTGAGAAACAAGAACGTGCGTGTTATATCTTTTCATGCATGCTTAGAATTTATTAGAATTATTAGGTTAGAATTATTATTAGATGCGAAATGTGGATTGTTTCTAAATGTACTTATAATTGTACAATTGTATTTTTTTTTCTCAAGAAAATCTTTGTTTCAGATTCGAGAGTGCCTGGATCATACAGCGGCCGCAATGGACGGTAGCACGTTAGTGGAGGCTCTCCATGGTAAAGGCATTAACATTCGCTATCTCGGTAAATTGGCGGCTATGTTAGCCGCGGTACCACAGTTGCAGTATCTCAACCACATTGCTGTATCTGAGCTAATCCTCCGATTGGCCAAACACATTTTTACCTCTTACATGCAGGTACAATATTTAGTTGTGCAAGATATTCTTTACGTGTGATAATGAATAATGTATTGTTTTTTGCTTGTAGATACATCTCGCCTTATATTCTTTTGCCAACGGGCAAGTATCCATATCATTAAGATTACTGTATAAAGCACGTTATCTAGCATTATTAGTCTGCGGTGAAGATCATCCGGAAGTGGCTTTGCTCGATGTAAGTCCAATCAGAAATTCCTCTTGTAAAAATTATATACAAAGTATGGGTTATTTCTATATTTTGTGTATATATATATATATATAAATAATTATAAGATAGTTTTATGTATTTTTTAATTTCAAAAAGTTAACGTTTGAATTACAATAATAATATGGTATTTGATGTTTGCAGAGTAACATCTCGCTGATTCTGCGGTCGGCGATGAGATTTATACGGACAAGTCAGGCAAGTAAGCCTTGCCACCGATTCAGGTGCAGCCGCCTAGCATGGGCTCTGTGCTGGACATGCTCAACGTTATCAATGGCATACTCTTCGTGCAAATTAGCCAGCAGGATTATCGATAACTTCAAGGCGGAGATCGAAAAGCGGCAAAAGGAACATTCGCCGGATGACGGCGAAGCTGTTCTGGCAATCACCGAAAAGGATTCCAAGAAGAACGATAAAGAAATCAAGAAAGCAACTGAGAAAAAAATCGAGAAGGTCGAGCAGAAGACAACAAAAGACTTGGAAGCTAGCAAAATTGGCTTAGAGTCGGGCGTGGCGGCGAAGAGCTGAGTCTTTCGTTCGCCGACGACGAACAGTAGTCTTTCCTTTCTTTTTTCTAAGCCCTAGTCCTTTGTCATGAAAAATGACGATTTCGCGCGAGGATCGTTGTGTACGATATATATATATTCACTTGGTACTTGCACTGTTTTTGTTATACCGTTTAAACGCAATTAGGATACGAGACTCAAAAAAAGAGACGAGATACCGTCGTTGGTAGTGTGTTTGTGAAGGTAAAGGGAGGAATGTACCCATCGAGGTTGAATTTGCATGCAATATCAAATGTATATAAAGACACAGGTGCCATGTTGCTTAAAGAGAGCAATTTTAAGTGAAGATTATATCTTCAAGTTAATTAAGATAAAAGAAATTGTTCCCTTTTTGCCATTGCGTGAAATCAAAAAAAGCAATACCATTTCTTCACTTGCGCTGCACGCGACCACGCAATTTTTTAAGGCTCAAATTGTTTACCATGCAAAATGCCGGTGATACAAATACGTCGACGGTGCTGGTTGTTAATTTCATCAAATTAAGTAACGTTCAAACTTGACTAAATTCGTATCAGACTCTCGAAATTAATTCTTTTTCTCTATTATTTTGTAAAGCGAATTCGCAACCCTTTCGACACTCTTGAATGTATTAGTGCTTATTAAAGGCTGTCGTGTTACACAAGACGCATGCATAAGCAGGTGAATTTACATTAAAATATATGGTGAATATTTTATCATATATGTTGTGCGCAACGTAGATGTGTGTACACATGCTTTAATCTGCATTAATATACATTAGCGCATGCACCCATTTATGCGATTGTGACATTATTATATTGTGCCGTTTAGGCATATTGTCGTCACTCCATCCTAATTACCACCGATAAGAAAAAGAAGAAAGTATTATCTTATTTCATTATGAAGATATTCTAGGCATCTCTAATGCGGTATCGAGAATGACGATGATAATAGTATGAAGTAGCGAATGGTATTGTTAACCGATTATGTTTGTAATTAAGGACATAATGGCCAAATGTTAATCGAGTCATTGTATGTCGTAGCTGATTTCAAGTTGCGCGATTAGTCTTAGGACCGTAAGTAAAAGAACCGATTGTTATCCCGCTGTTAATATTGCAGAAAATAATGCTGATTATTCAATCACGAGGGTTTGATGGAAGAGCAATACAAGAAACTATGAACAACGAATCTATGAAATAGATCCGTGGAGCGGGTAAAACAAATTATAATTATTAATATTAACAGCGGGATAACAATCGGTTCAGGCCTAAAGAAAGCACTAGCAATTTTTCTGCAAGGATAGAAAAAAAAACCAATTAATCGACCGATATAGTCGACCTCTGCCGCCGTCTCTCTCGATGGGCTCATTTTCACATTGCAATAATAATTGTAATAACAAATTATCGCATTGTACTCAGATATAAATAAAATATGAATAAAATAAAATAAAAAGAACGTTACAAACTTGGTTTACATATATACTATCCTGTAGACATACATTACTATCCTATAACAAATTATCGCATTGCACTCAGATATAAATAAAATATGAATAAAATAAAATAAAAAGAACGTTACAAACTTGGTTTACATATATACTATCCTGTAGACATACATTACTATCCTAGCTTACTTTCTTCAACATGTTGCAGGGAATAAATTGTTTTATATTGTTTTAAACTTCATATATTTCATCATTTAAAAAAAAGGTAAAAAAAGGCGCCAAGTACACGCATAGTAGTGCATATGTATTATGTTGTTACCTCGAAAAAAACAAAGTGGTAGTATTATACCTTGAAATAACACCCTATACATACTGTTTATAAAATGCGTAATACTACAAAAAGGCGTGATATCCGTACAAAATTACCTTTTTTAAAAAAAAGGTAAAGAAAGGCGCCAAGTACACGCACAGTAGTGCATATGTTGTTACCTTGAAAAAAAAAAACAGTGGTAATATTATACCTCGAAAAAACCTAAGTAACAAGTGGTAGACGTAATCTTTGTATCTCGAAAAATTTCTAAAAAACCTAAGCAGTATATATGTTGTTACCTCGAAAAAAAAAACAGTGGTAATATTATACCTCGAAAAAACTTAAGTAACAAGTGGTAGAAGTAATCTTTGTATCTCGAAAAATCTCGAAAAAACCTAAGCAATAGTATCTTTATTTCCAAAAAATTATAACTAAAGTGATACACATCTCACAAAATTACGTTACCTCATCAAAGATAAGTCACGCTTCAAGTGATCTATTACAATTACAAAAAAAATGATATCTCTTTAAATTACAGCGCCAATTACAAAGAACATACACTGAGAAAAAAAATTTGTTAATCCCAAGAAATATTTAGTTTGATATGTTCAACTAAACATTTTAGTTAGTTAACTAAACATTAGTTGAATTAATTAATTCTTAATTAAAGAAACAAAATAAATTGTTGATACAACTAATATTTAGTTAACTAACTAAAATGTTTAGTTGAACGTATCAGACTAAATATTTCTTGCGATTAACAATTTTTTTTTCTCAGTGTATTTTTCGAGATGCAAAGATTACGTCTTCCACTTGTTACTTAAGTTTTTTCGAGGTATAATATTACTGTTCTTTTTGAGATTAACAAATTTTATTTATATTTAAATACAAAGTTTATTTTCAATAGAATAAAAGATTGAATCATGAAGAATTACAGAGGTAACAGTACAAAATACAAATATTTTATTAAAATATTTAAACCCAACAAGGGAATACAAGGTATTTAAATACAAAGTTTATATATGTATTTTAAAATATTTAATCGCAAAGAATTACAGAGGTAACAGTACAATATACAAAATAAAAATATTTTATTAAAATACATAAATTTTTCTTATAAAAAAACTTGGCGCTGCTAGAGAGAGAGAGAGAGAGAGAGAGAGAGAGAGAGAGACTTTTTACGCATGTAAATATTACTTATTCTATACTTAATTGTAATCGCTTTTACAATGTTTAACGCACTTAAAAATCTAAACTTATCCTATACCTAACTGCATTATTCACCGTCACACACACACACACACACACACACACACACACACACACACACACACACACACACACACACACACACACACACACACACACACATTACCCATACCCATATCACTCGCTCGCACATACACACCATGCTGACCTAATTTCAAGGTCTAGCAGCGCCAAGTTTTTTTATAAGAAAAATTTATGTATTTTAATAAAATATTTTTATTTTGTATATTGTACTGTTACCTCTGTAATTCTTTGCGATTAAATATTTTAAAATACATATATAAACTTTGTATTTAAATACCTTGTATTCCCTTGTTGGGTTTAAATATTTTAATAAAATATTTGTATTTTGTACTGTTACCTCTGTAATTCTTCATGATTCAATCTTTTATTCTATTGAAAATAAACTTTGTATTTAAATATAAATAAAATTTGTTAATCTCAAAAAGAACAGTAATATTATACCTCGAAAAAACTTAAGTAACAAGTGGAAGACGTAATCTTTGCATCTCGAAAAATACACTGAGAAAAAAAAATTGTTAATCGCAAGAAATATTTAGTCTGATACGTTCAACTAAACATTTTAGTTAGTTAACTAAATATTAGTTGTATCAACAATTTATTTTGTTTCTTTAATTAAGAATTAATTAATTCAACTAATGTTTAGTTAACTAACTAAAATGTTTAGTTGAACATATCAAACTAAATATTTCTTGGGATTAACAATTTTTTTTTTCTCAGTGTATGTTCTTTGTAATTGGCGCTGTAATTTAAAGAGATATCATTTTTTTTGTAATTGTAATAGATCACTTGAAGCGTGACTTATCTTTGATGAGGTAACGTAATTTTGTGAGATGTGTATCACTTTAGTTATAATTTTTTGGAAATAAAGATACTATTGCTTAGGTTTTTTCGAGATTTTTCGAGATACAAAGATTACTTCTACCACTTGTTACTTAAGTTTTTTCGAGGTATAATATTACCACTGTTTTTTTTTTTCGAGGTAACAACATATATACTGCTTAGGTTTTTTAGAAATTTTTCGAGATACAAAGATTACGTCTACCACTTGTTACTTAGGTTTTTTCGAGGTATAATATTACCACTGTTTTTTTTTCAAGGTAACAACATATGCACTACTGTGCGTGTACTTGGCGCCTTTCTTTACCTTTTTTTTAAAAAATCCACAAATCACAAGAAGGCACATTTAACGAAATCGTCTACAACTGTCACAAGAGTCAAGACCAACAGCTCGTGTATGTTGCTTTGTCGCGAGTTACATCTATCAACGGATTGTATCTGACTAATAATACAAACGATTATAAATTTTACCATTATAAAGGAAATAACTCGCCAAAGATAATAGACCTAAGGAACGAATTGCAACGTTTGGGCAACTATAAACTCAAAACTTTGTGTGATAAAGCTATAAACAATTTTTGTCGAATGCTATTAATTCGATAATAAGCTATAATGTTCAGAGTTTGAGAGCACACAGTACTGATTTAGAAAGAGACACTATTTTACAGAACATTGAGTTGCTAGCTTTGAATGAAACCTGGTTGAACAATGATGAACG
>JASTWP010003667.1:0-19962 GCA_030770255.1 Temnothorax ravouxi
AGATCCTGGTGTGTCAGTAATTATCATAGGTTGTTTAGTTTTTACTCGCACTAATTTTTTCAATTGACATTGTAAGCATTGTTGTATATATTGTTGAACGTCGGATTTTAAGTTTTCCCAATAATATTTATGTTTAATTCTATGATATGTCTTTGTAACGCCTCGATGTCCTCCGGTAGGTGAACAGTGCATTTCACCGATTATAATAGAACGAAGATCTCTAGGAGGGTATTTAATTAATCCGTTACATATGATTAATTTGGTTGTTGAGTTAGTAAAATTTAATTGTAAGACAGATTTTATATTACTCCACGGTACATTATTGACAATATCTGTCTTTGCGATACTGAGTGTTTCTAATTTTAGTCTATCGGCTACGTCTTGTAAGTTTTTTATAACTGTGGTAATCTGCGTTAAGGTCATTGTTGGGCCTTCCCGTTGTCCTTCACTGATGGGTAGTGCTATATGGTAGTATTTTTTATACTTTATGGCCTTTGCTTCACCTAAGTTAAGCGGGCTTAAACGTGGGATCTCATTTCGTTCGAATAGCTTTTTGTGATCCGGAATCTAATGGTTTCCCATTAGTGTCGACAAAGTATGCCACATTGTCTTTACGTAAAAATAGTATATCGCGAGTTTCTATTATATTGCCCTTGAGTATTTGATTATCAATAATGGTTGGTTTTATCCGTAGGTTTTTATTTTCATTAGCTGGGATGTCAGATTCGCTAGATTCGTCTTCCTTATCGTCTATTTCGTTAACTTCAAAGTCGCTTTCCTTGTCTGGCGGATCGTTTCTATCTTCGATCTCCTCGATTTCATCTCCCTGATCATGTGATCCTTCTTGCTGTATATTTTTTGCTGTCTGGCTTCGAGTTTGTATTCTATTATAATAATTAGGAGGTTCGTGGATTAATGCCTTTTCTACAATTCTCGATTCCGTCGGCTCACGCAGTTCTTCCTGCGTAAAAGGTATGGAATCTTTATTTTCATCAGGTGAGTCATCGTTAGGTGGTAAATCTTCTATTTTTTCGTCATCCGAGAGGTACAGATCGAAATCCTCGTCCTCTTCGTCCTCGTCAGATTCTTCTAGCATTTTAGAAATTATCTCTGCATCTTTCGGGTCATTGGGATTTAAGAGTTTTTTATTAATTATTTTGCAATCCGCTTCTTCAAAGTTTACTGGGTTTCTTGATAATGCATCGGCATTTACGTTGGTCTTGCCTGCTTTATATACTACGTCATATTCATATTCTGCTAATTTTAATCTCCAACGGAGAATTCTCATATTTGCATCTTGTGCGTTTTTAAACCAGAGCAAGGGTTTATGATCTGTAACTAGAGTGAATTTTCGTCCGTATAGGTATGGTCGAAAATGTTTAACACAATATATTATTGCTAAGGCTTCTTTTTCGTATGTGTCATATTTTATTTCGTTGTCAGTTAAAGTTCGTGACGCGTATGCTATTGGTCGATCTTTATTTATTTCTCCTTGCGATAATATACCTCCTACAGCAGTTCCAGAAGCGTCGGTAGTTAAAATAAAGGGTTTTGAAAAGTCAGGATATTGTAAGACTGGTTCCTGACATAATTTTTGTTTTAATATTTTGAAAGATTCTTCTTGAACAGATGTCCAATTAAAAGGCGTATCATTTTTTAATAGGTTTGTTAAAGGTTTAGCTAATTTTGAAAAATTTGGTATGAATCTTCTGTAATATCCTGCTAATCCCAGAAATTGTTTAATATTTTTCGGTGTTTTTGGCCTAGGAAATTGTCTCACGGCCTCTAATTTTTTTGGATCGGGTTTAATTCCGTCGCGACTTATTATGTGTCCTAAGTATGTTACTTCAGTTTTTAAGAACTCGCATTTATCGGGCTGTAATTTCAGGTTAGCTTGGCGGAGTCGTTCCATTACTAAATTGAATCTTTTTTCATGTTCTTCTAAGGTGGCGGCAGAAATAATAATATCGTCCATGTAAATAAACACACCTTCTATCCCTGCCAATATTAAATCCATTAATCGTTGGAAAGTAGCGGGAGCATTCTTTAACCCGAAAGGCATTCTTACAAATTCGTAATGGCCGTTAGGGGTCGTAAACGCAGTTTTATGACTATCCGCAGGGTCCATTTCTATTTGGTGGAACCCAGAGGCGAGATCACATACTGTGAAATATTTTGCATTTCCTAATTGATCGATGATTTCAACAATATTTGGTAATGGATAAGCATCGCCCTCAGTTTTTTCGTTCACACCTCGGAAATCTAATACTACTCTCCAACGTTTGTTTCCCTGAGAGTCCTCCTTTTTCGATACTATCCAAATGGGTGTATTGTAAGGTGAATGAGAAGGTTTTATGATTCCTGCTTCGAGCAGTTCCTTTACCTGCCTATTTATTTCTTCCTTGTGGACTTGTGGAAATCTATATTGTCGAGTATTTATAGGTCGATCATCTGTTGTCGGTATTTGATGTCGCAATACATGCGTTGCTGTTAATTTTTCTCCGGGAATATGAAATCGATCTTGGCTATTACTTATAAGTTTCATAACGCTTTTCCTTTCTTCATTATTTAAATGTTCTAGTCGTAGTAATTTCGTAATCTCCGTAAGCCTATCTTTCTTAGGTTCTCCGGATGATAGAAAACATTCGCGTAAAATAACACCGTTAGTGGAAGTTTCGGGCGTTGATTGGTGTTGTTTCGGTTTACGTTGATTTCTAAAATTTTCCATTATCTCCTGGAATCGAATTTGTGCACTTGCCAAAGTTTTTGAAGACGGTTTACTTTTTCTGTTAGCTTCATAAATTTTTTCCATATTAGGTTTGTATAATTTTACCCTTCTCATAAGTTCTCCAATAGTAACCTGAGAGGTATTTTTATTAACATCTGCACCTTTTATGGGTATTCCAACCCTTGGAAATATTATTTTTTTCTCATAATTTAAAGAGCTCTCATTTTTCGGCTCTCTTGGACAAAATTCTGTCGTATTACGTAGTGAGGTTTGATTACTTCCCTCCTCGTAATTGACCGGGGTAGAATATACTAGAGGAGTCTGGAAACTTGCCTCTGCAATTCTAGGATTGTTTAAATCTTCTGGAGAGGTTTGGTAACTTCCCCCTCCAGAGATTTTGGAATTATTTAATATTTCAGGAGAGGTTTGGTAACTTCCCCCCCCAGGATTCTTGGAATTCAATGATTCAGGAGAGGTTTGGTAACTTCCCTCTCCAGGATTTTTGGGATTTAATAATTCAGGAGAGGTTTGGTAACTTCCCTCTCCAGAATTCTTAGATTTATTCAATAATTCAGGAGAGGTTTGGTTACTTCCCCCTCCAGGGATTCGTGAGTCTAGGAAATCTTCCTCTTGAATGTCCAGATTAAAACTTTTATTTCATTCTTTGTTTTCTTTTATAGATATTTCTTTATTTATAAACTTGTCTTCATTGTTTAACTTCGCATTAACGCAATTGGCACTAATTTCATTTTTATTAATATTTACTTCCTCTTTTCCTTTTCTTACTCTATTGATTATTTTACAAGGGATTCGATTATCCTCCTCTGTGTGTGGAGAATTAATTTGTGTATTTTCAATTTCTTCTTGGTTATTTTGCGTCTCTATATGTGTTTCGTAATGGTCAAATAATTCATTCAATGGTTTAAGACACAGGGTTGGTACCTGAACTTCCATTTCTTCGTCCAAGGTACTTATAATTTTTAGATATGCTTTTCCTGAATTGTTTTCTACTATGGTGTCTCCCAAGTAGATTCCATGAGCTACCTTTAGTTTCGGTAAATATCCTATTTTTATTTCTGGGTTTTCTATCCTTACGTAAAATAAAGATTCCGACCGTGGAAAGGCTGTGATAGTTTCCGGTGAAAGGAAAGGTATGCTAATTCCTGATACGTTTAAGTGTCCCGTCGCGTAATCTATGTTTGAAAAGGTTTGTTCGAAAAAGTCGTTTCCTAATAAACCGGCTTGAGGAATCGGTAAATCATCTGATACCACGTTAAAAGTTACTGATTTTCCAAATAATGGTAAAATAACCTCTCCGAGAGTATAGACCGGGTATTCATTTATCCCGCTTAATTGCAAAAGTTTACTGTGATTGACGGCGTTGCTATTTGACGAAAATTTTTCTTTAATTAAATTCGGGCCGGATCCGGTATCCAGCATAAGGGTAACATGGGAAATCGGCTTACCGAAATCTGCCTGAATGGTCGGCACGCGACGGTGTTTATCGAGGTTTACGGTCACGGGTCGTATCTTTACCGTCCTTTTGTCTATTGTGTCTTCTGAGATGTCGATGGGTGTGAGATCCGTTCGGACCCCTGTTGCACACCCGACTTCGAGGGGCCATTGGAGTTTCCCTGATTCATTGCTTGCCTGCGCTTATTGCTTGCATCTCGCAATTCGCAATTTTCAAGAAGATGCCCTTCTCCTTTACAATAACGGCAAAATAACGCATTTTTGGATGTCGCGTTTTGTTCTACTTTACCGCGGCAGTTTTTTGCAATATGCCCGAAACCATTGCAAATCTGACAAACAATTTTCGGTCCGTTCGCGTCGCGTTGTTCGTTTTGCTTTTTCCAGCAATTATTAGCCGAATGTCCTGGTTTATCACACCATTGACAAATTACGGTCGGTTTACTCTGATTGTTAATAGTATTTATTCTACAAGATTTAGCGTTGTGACCGGATTTTGAACACAATTGACAAGTGACTTGACTTTCTTGGATTACATTGACGGATCGTCGGGCCTGAGGGTCGCGGAGGCGACATTTGTCGGCGCTATGCCCGCGTTTTTTACATATCTGACATATGAGAATTTCGGTTCCAAGATCAATTTTATTATGAGGTTGCGGAGAAGGCTGAGTTAATTTCCTACAGTTAGAGGCTGAATGTCCCTCTTTATAACAGATCTGGCAGGTTTCCCGCAAGCGATTAGTGTTCGATGTTTTGCCTGCAAGATTACCTTGACCCTGTCGTAAATCTGTCATATCGCGCAGCTCTCTTTCTATTCTCAACGCGTCGGCCACGGTGGCTTGGACATCCAAATTTCTTGTTACTCTTTGTTCGATTTCTGGTTTTAACCCTCTAATGAAACATTTACACATGTCCCTTTCTAAAGAAGCTTTAATATTCTGGCCGGGAAGGGCATGTCCTGAATTTTTATGTGCTTCTAATATTTGTTTTCCTAACAGTTTGACCCGATTCGCGTAAGTTACTACATCTTCCTCGTTCTTTTGATAAATGCAGCCTAACTCTCCTTGTAATTGATAAATATTTTTAGCAGCGCCATAGACTTGTTCTAAATATTTTGTTAACGCGGCTACTGTGTCAAAGTCTTGATCTTGTATGGTACGGCGAGTTTCGCCTATAATTCGAGTTCTAATTATTTTAGTGAATTGAGATTCTGCCTCATTGGGCAGCATGGCCTTCGCTTCTTCGCATCCCTCGATAAAATATGTTAACGGAATATTTTTTCCGTCAAAGAAGGGAACGGCCTCTACCGCGTATTTTAATGTCGCGAAAGGGTTAGCGTGTGCCATTGTTCTCGAGATGCTTATAAAAGAATTATACTGATCTTGCTGTGCAGGTAGTATCGTTTTATCTGAGAAATCGTCGGAAACGTGAAGGGTGAAAGCGGACGCGTCAGTTATATTTGATTTGTCTTCCGCAATCTCGCCAACGTTTGAAGGGAAAATTTGTCTAGGTGCAGTTTTAATAGTTGGGAAAGGAGTGGATGTGTATGGTGTAGTGTTACTGGGTTTAATTTTGCCTTGATTCTCTAAGGCTTGTTTATACAGTTCGTCAACTTCAGCTTTATCAGAATTAGACCTCGTATTCATTACCGCTCTCGAAAAATCACACTATATCCCGGACGAGCCCCCAATTTTGAAGTTCTGTTACGTCCAACCCCAGGATTAAGATAAAGAAAACTGGGAAGCGAAGGAAAGGCTAACCAGAGGGGTAGGGGTAAGGAAGGACGCAACCAGATACTTACAAATATCGCCCGCAGGTACACGCTCTGAGGCGCGTGGCGCGAGCCGAACGCACTTACGATGGCTCAGGAAGGGTCAACGTCCGTAGAGACGGTAGGACTCCTTCCGTGAGCGGTGCGATCGTCGGTCCTCTTTCGAGTCAAGGAATTCAATCCCTTTAACTCGGGATCGGACCTCGTGTGACTTTAAGAGAGAGATAAGGGTGAGGTCTTAAATTAATGAATAAAAGAAGATATTATTAACATAGCTATTTATTCTTAATCGACATAAAAAAAGGGTATTATCTAATATAAAATGTACATGTATTTGACAAAATTATTTAATATGAAATTTACATGGATTTGACAAAAATGTGCTGTTTGGTATAATATAATAGAAATAATTAAGGGTTAGGTGAACAACAAATGTGAATCCGGGGGAAAATAAAATTGAATACATTTATTGGGCATGTCGTAAGGTGTGTGTGGGTGTGTGTGTGTTATTAAATTAAATCAGATAAATTAATTTTAATCTAACGGGGTTTGTAGCTTAATCTAATGTGACCACCTCGGGATCCACCTCTTGGTCGATATCAACCGTGGAGGCGGTCGAGGGGGTCGGAGATGGAGTTCGGGAAGAGGAGGGGGAAGCGGGGGGTTCGAGGAGGACGGCTGGATCGGGGTTAACGGGGAGGACGCGGAAAGGAGCCACGCGACATACAGGGCGATCAGGTACGGGATCGTGGCGAGAGGGCAAGACAACGGGGCGAGAACCCGCGACAACGGGGCGACTGTGGTGCGAACAACCGGGCTCCTCCGTGAAAGCCGGTAGAGGCGGTGTAGTGGAGAGGCGCGAGGGACCCGTCGACTCCTGAGGGAAGTCGAGCTCTCTTCGCGCCCGCTTGTTCCGCCGATTTCTCTTTCGTTTAATTGTTCGGAGATTTTGTCCTTGAGGGGATGGAACTTTCGCGTCCACTAAAATGATTTTATTTATTTAGTGGTCGATCTCTCTCAGACCCGGTCGGAAGCATATAAAACCGCTATAGGTCCAGGGGGGTCGGTGAACCAGCCGGGCCCGCGACAGCGACGAAGACGGCGGGGTCAAAAGGCCGACAAGTCAGCCAGACCCGCGACAACGTCAACGATCGCCGGGAACCCAATGCCTACACCGACTGACCCAGACCCACGACAAATCTACCACAGGCTCAGGGTGTCAGTAGCCGAGTCCGCCACAGCAACGAAGACGCCGGGAGTCAATGGCCGACAAGTCAGCCAGACTCACGACAACGCCAACGACCGCCGCGAACTCAATGCCCACACCGATCAACCCAAAGCCAAGATCTTAGTAGACCGGTTACAACAAACTCCCGGGGATCCAACAATTGATAGACCACTTGATAAGAGGACGTTAAGACGGGAAAACGAAAAGAAAAGGAAGGGGGATAAGAAGTTACGAGACTTACTACTTGATGAGTTCCTGGGTGATTTTCCCTTGAAATAAGGCGTCAGTCTGGTCGGTGGGTGAGTCGGATGTTCGGTCGGATTTCTTCCACTGACTTTACACTTGAAATCGCGACTTGAAACGAGCGAGATTGTAAGCCAAAGCTTGGGAGACTGAGAATAGTTCTGAGAGCGAGTCCTGTGATGTCGCGGTTTATATAGGAAAGTTAAAGGGATGGAAGGGATGAATTTCGTGTGGGATGTGTCAGATTTTCATTTTTGGGGACCTCTGGTTGGCGGGATGTTTCTAATTTTTATCTGGAGGATTTCTTATTGGCCGAGGCGTTTCTCACCCAAGGGCCAGATCTTAAGTTTTCGCCTATCCTAGAAAGCTAGAGACGGTTATCGATTTTTCCGGTTTTTCATTGGTGAGTCCCCTCGTAAGGCCCCCACTGTCTTATCGGGGGTGCAATCCAGCGATTCTTCCAGTGACTCGTTTATTTTCGACTATCGCCGATTCTCTTTTATTAGGGTCCCCGTATTTATCTCGCGACCCTGTTCCAATGTTGGCAGACGATGCATATCCTTCTAATCTTAGTTGTAGTCTTATCACAAACAGAAACCTCCTCCGCGTGCCCTTAGATTCCTAAAACCACGTTTTAGATTTCGTCTCTGTTTGTCGGACATTGCGCGGGTAGTTTTGGCATAGGCGCATGATGCAATAAAGATCCAAAGTAAATTCCATTTGGGATTAAGCCCCCTTTTTGGCGCGTCGTGTCGCCGGGTTATAGTTATCGGCTAGACTAACTTGATAAAATTTCGATCGCGTATGCCCCGTCTGTCAATATTCCGTCACCTGGAAGGTTGCTTTTTAGTTACCCAAACAAATAGCTAGCTGATAAATAAAAAAGGAATGTGAAGAGATCAAAGCTCACTCGCCGATCGATAACCGTCCGTACTCGATTATTTATCCTTAAAAGATATCTTAAGTGCTTAATAGGAATTTCCGCGGAAAAAGGGAAATCGTGGAGTTCTCAGGACGTAACAATAGAAAACAAGCTGTAAAAATTGTTGAGGACGATTAGTTTTCGCGCTGTTCGAACTTTCGCGATAGGAATGCTGACACGAGGTCGGCACGAGGCAGGCCCGGGATAGGCTCTATTATCACCTGTGCCCCCGCTCCGAATTCTGTCGCGGATACGAACTACCGACGCGCGAGTGTATATTGTATTCAGAATAAACGCGACTTTCATACTCAACGGTCTGATTTCTCTGTGCTACCCTATCTCTCACCAACCGTGCGTTCCCAGATTATCGCAACAGGTTATGGGCCCAGGACGTGTACCCACCTGAAATTATCTGGAAGGAGAGATCTTAAGGTGCCTTTTCACGTTGACGCTCGACGCTAGATTTAAGCGTCAAAATTGATCACGTGATAGGTCACGTGATAGTCTTTTTAATTCCAGCGTCAAATGGCAAAAGCTCAATTGTGTTCAGCTTTGACGCTTGACGCTCGTTTCAGTCAATTGCTTGTTTTGACGTTCGCATATTTGATGCTATTTCGCCTTCTACCGATGAAGTTGGTCACGTGACCAGTTTTGACGCCCAAATCAAGCGTCGAGCGTCAGCATGAAAAAGCCCCTTTAGGAAGTCCCGCGAAAAAGATCGGGAAGACGCGCGCGGTAACAGATCTCCGCCGCGTGGCAGACCGGTATCGCGATCGAGTTACGGCATTGTTTGTGTCGTGCGTGTGTCGTGCGAGTTGAGTTTGACGATGGCAGAAGAAACGTCGACGACGGACTGCTGGCTGCAAAATCCCGGGAAGTGCTCGACGCAATAATCCGTGCCCTACACGAGACCTTCGAGATCACGCTTGGAGATGGGAGCGTCTTCGTCGGGTTGCAGATCGAGCGAAACAGGCAAGATCGCACCATTTTTATCCACCAAGAAGCTTATGTTACGCGATTGATAAATAAATTTTTAATGACCGAGGCTAAAACCACAAGTGTACCCGCTGACCCGCATGCCCCGTTAATTCCGGCCGAAGGGAATGATTTTCCTTACGTCGAAGTACCTTTTCGCGAAGCGGTCGGGTCGTTAATGTTTTTAGCCATGGTCTCACGCCCTGACATTGCGTTTGCAGTGAACGCTGTCAGTCGTCATTTAAATCGGCACAACAATAGCCACTGGCAGGCTGTTAAAAAGAATTTTCAGGTATCTGCTAGGAACGCCTAATTTAGGTATTATGTACGGAAACGGCGGGAGCGAGCTTCAGCTAGAGGGATACTCCGATGCAGATTACGCCAGTGATCTTGAGACCAGAAGGTCGACAACGGGATACGTTTTCGTTCTGGCCGGCGGGCCAGTGTCGTGGACATCGCAACGGCAGAAGCTCGTCACGCTCAGTACAACAGAAGCGGAATATGTCGCGGCCGCAGCCGCCGCGAAAGAAGCCGTATGGCTTCGAAGATTGTTAAGTGATCTCGGATGTCAGTGTCGAGGTGCCACCACCCTTTTTGTCGATAATCAAAGCACGATTCGATTAGCAAAGAATCCCGAGTTTCATCAACGAACTAAGCACATTGACATTCGACATCATTATATTCGAGAAAGAGTTCATGATTCTGAACTCCATGTGAACTACATACCGACCGCTCTTCAGCGAGCGGACATTTTCACGAAACCTCTGCCGAAGGATCGTTTTAAAACTCTCGCATCTAGTATAGGGTTAACGAAGCGCTCAAACGGCGGGAGTGTTGAGGACGATTAGTTTTCGCGCTGTTCGAACTTTCGCGATAGGAATGCTGACACGAGGTCGGCACGAGGCAGGCCCGGGATAGGCTCTATTATCACCTGTGCCCCCGCTCCGAATTCTGTCGCGGACACGAACTACCGACGCGCGAGTGTATATTGTATTCAGAATAAACGCGACTTTCATACTCAACGGTCTGATTTCTCTGTGCTACCCTATCTCTCACCAACCGTGCGTTCCCAGATTATCGCAACAAAAATAAATGGAGTTTGCAGTGAAGATAGGTTAATAACCATTGGAGTTCCGCAAGGAACAATACTGGGGCCACTTCTCTTTATTATTTACATAAACAATTTGCTATCTTTATTACCAGGTAAATCAATTACTTCGTACGCGGACGATACGGTAGTTGTAACAACGGGTGAGTCCTGGGAAGTGGCTAGGGGACGGATGTGTGAATATCTGGATATTGTCTTCCAATGGTTTTGCGTGAATCAGCTCTCTCTAAACATCAGCAAGACAGTGTTTATCACTTTTGGAATATATGCAGATAGTGTACCGAATGAGATCTCCGTTAAAATTAATAACCAAAGAGTTAAGAGAGTTGTTTCTGTTAGATATCTTGGAGTCATAATAGATCAGGCTATGAAGTGGGAATTGCACTTAAATTATATCACAAAGAAGACCAGATATTTACTGTTTGTCTTTGCAAAGTTATCCAGGCTGCTGTCCCAGGAGTCGCTGTTAATTATTTATCATGTACTCTTTAATAGTATTGCAACGTATGGCATAATAGCGTGGGGAGGGGCGTATAATAACGTAATTAATAAATTAATGTCCCTGCAGAAGCGAATTATAAAAATTGTAATGAAATCCAATACGAATAAAATGCCGCAAAACGTTAAATGTTCGTTTGCTGTCGAGGTCCTATGCCATTATTATAGTTATCATCAGCAAAATTTCGAATCCTTCGCTAGCAAAACTAGGAAAAAAGAATTGATGCTGTCTATGATCTATAAAACTACAAACTTTAAAAGCAGTTTCATAACTTCGCTGAAATTATTTAACCTATTGCCGATTGAACTAAAAAGCCTTAAGACTACGAAATGTAATGTAAAACATAACTTATCCAATTGGATCAATGGTAACATCAATGCAGTTGCAAAAACGCGAGCGAAGAACACACAATAGTGTGAATTTAATGTTATATTTCATTTTCTTTAATTTTGTTTTTGTTGTTTTGTTTTTTTTCCTTCGTTGTTTCTTTAATTTTAATTATTAGTTTATAAGCACCAGTCCAATGTACAGGCAATTTATTTGCCTCTTTAGGTGTTATTTGCGTATATAATGTACCAAATCGACCCCAAGCTATCGATCAAGCCTATTTAGAACTTGATCCGTTCACTCGTTATCGAGATCTCAACATCTCGAGTACTTGCAAATCGTCGCGTCGCGTAAAAGAGTCACGGTTGGTCTCGCTCCGCGTGTACTTGGTTGTAAATAATATTTGCTGGTCAATAATAATAATAATAATAATAATAATAATAATAATAATTGTAATTTTATTACATAAATATTTTATATTATAAATACAATTAGAAAAAAAGTAATTTCTTGAAAAAATATCTCACAAGAATGATTCCTTCAGTTTTTCTAAAACTAAATATATAATAATAAAAATATATTACTCTTGCACGGTCTGCACGTTTTTTTTATAATTTTAAGGTTTTTATATTGTTGCGGCCCCAATTAATGTAATAATAAATAAGAACAGTATTAAAAAAGACCGAGAGAGAGAACGAATGAGGAACGCGACCGCGAAAGCCCGAAAGCATTACGCAAAGCCGAACCAGCACGAGATGAGTTGCGCGATCGGCCCACATACGATCGAGCAACTCAGCAATATCGAAGGACAGGACGAGGGTACAAAAGGAAGCGGCAAAAGGAGACGAGGGGACAATGCGAGTGAGGGAGCAGATCAGTAACGGACATTCTCTGTAATAACGATCAACCAGAGTTAATTATACGGTCATTTATTAAAAGTGTCGTGTGTAATCATTCATAATCCCGCCTCCGCCGTGGATAAAAAAATCCCCGGTGTCCCTCTTCCAAAAAAGGGGCACAACAATATTTTTTCATGATTGTTATTTTAGTTATACTTAATGTCTCAATTAATTTATTAACTCATTACTATTTTTTTCAATATGTTAAAATCACTTTTATATTTGTTAACTGATAGCCTATTTAGACTCTATTTTACAGATGTAGTAAATGTAGACTCTATTTTACAGATGTAGTAAAAATTTGATGATTAAATGATTGTTTTATGATTATTTTATGATTTTAAATAAGAAAATGAATACATGAATACAGTATATCTAAGTAGAAAAAGAAAAACAGTTAATCTGTATTCTTTAAATAAAGAATAATTACATTTGCAAAAATTATAGTTTAAGTAGTCATATAAGTATTAAGGAAGTTATTTTAATAGGTCGTTTAATAATTAATGGAAAGGATAAAGGCAAAAGGTATAAATTAAGACACAAATAAAAAGGTAAACATTTCATTTATCTGTACTTTATTTTCTTCTTATACATTATATACAGAATAAGCAAGTAAATATTACAGTTCACGCTCTTATGCAGTCATTGCAGCAAACGCTTTATCCAATTATGTACAGAATAAGCAAGTATATAAATATTGCAAGTCATGCTTCCTGTGCAGTCATTGCATGAACGCTTAAGTATATATAAAAAGTGTCTGTGGAAGATTGCTGATTACCTTGCATATTACATAAGTAATACTTACATTATTTAAATAACATCAAATAAAAAAATTATATATTTATATAAATTTATATAATTATTTAACTAATTACTTATACAGTTTATAAATGTTGTTATGCACAAAAAGTTTAAATAAATATAAATATTAAATAAAGATTAAGATATTGTATAAATAGAACATAATTGTATAAATAAAAGTAAAAAATATGATTTAATAAATATGTTAAGATATTTAAAAAACAGTAATTCAGCGTTCTTTATTGACATGATTAATTATGAATTTTACTACTGTTTTATCTTATGATTGCTTAGTATCAATTGTCGTTCATGATATGAATTTCACTTGTAAATATTACACGAACGCTAATTTAACCAAAAGTTTCTGAATAATAAATACATAAAATAAGATTATATATATATAATAATAAATACAGTTCACAAGTTTACAAGATCATTCCACGAATGCATTTTACTTGCTGTATATGATTGATTGTTCACGCTCTCATATGATCATTGCGCAAACGCAATGTATTAATTTTTAATAATTTTTTTAGAGCTTTTAATATAATTTTTTAGAAGTAATATATACAATGATAATTTTGCAAATTACTTATGTTAACAGTATATATATATGTTAGAATATTCTGTATATATATATATATATTGTTAACATAAGTAATTTGTAAAATTTTTATGTTATATAAACTCGTCACAAAAATTAAAGGAACACTTAAATTTTCTTAAAAACTAGGCAAAATTTGAGCAGCTGTATCTTCGTTAAAAA
Organism: Temnothorax ravouxi; assembly: GCA_030770255.1. Lineage (NCBI taxonomy): Eukaryota > Metazoa > Arthropoda > Insecta > Hymenoptera > Formicidae > Temnothorax > Temnothorax ravouxi. The sequence goes on from JASTWP010003667.1 coordinate 13,738, forward strand.
TGAACAAAATTTAAGTTTAAAAAAAGGGTTTTAAAGCTTGAAATCTCTACTTTCAGAAGATCACTATTTTCTTTTAGTTTCTGTGAGTTTGGTAATTTTTACATATAGAAAACCACGAGCTGGACAAAATGGGAAATTTTCTTCTCACTTTGTGGGCCTGTCACGTGCTCAAAAAAATCCTGCGAAATTTTTTTACTTCCAATGTAAAAGCTCGAAGTTTTCCCTACAAAATCTTTTTTTTAAAATGTTTCTACGATTTTTTGTTACTGAGTTAACGCGGATTGAATAAGAAATGAGCATTTTGACTTTGATTGCTCATAACTCCGTTAAAAATCATCGTACCGCAATTCGCAAAATGGATTCTTAAAGCTAAAACTTTGCTCTATCAAGTCGTGTAATCGCCAAATTTTTCATAAAAATGTTTGGATACATTACAAGTAAGTAAAGATGTCGTAAAAATTTGCAATTTTTTACTTTCTTATTTAGGTCCAAAAAACAATTGTTCAGAACAACAACAAAAATTTATTCTTTACGTTTTTTTGTACTTTTAAGTATCCTACATTTAAAAAAAATTTGCCGAATAGCTATGAGATTTTCTTCATGGTGGCCACTATGGTTTTACGGGGCAAAACGTACAAAAAATTGTGAAATTGCTTAATTTCAGTAAAAATCAAGAAAAAAATATTAAAAATAACGTCTGGCGGACGTTGAAAAACTGTTTTCAATTACGCTGACAATACATTGAAGATGAGTAAGTGTCAGCATAAGCTAGAAAGACTTTTTTATAAAAAAATAATGTTTTGTGTTTTAAAAATTTGAAAAAATACTGCCGGCATTAGCGTTTCCCAAAGCATACGAGGAGGTTGCCCGGTCGGATTTACGCTTTGTTATGCGCGCGTGCGCGCGTGTGTGTGTATGTGTGTCATTCAGCTGAGACCCCGCGACTCGTCGCTTTCGCAGTATTTGATGTCTCTAAACTCATTTATGACTGTGTGTGCGTGCGCTTGCATGCGTGTATGTGTATGTATGCATGCGTACATGCGTGCGTGTGTGGGTGAGTGGATAGATGGTCATAGGTGGTAAAATAAATTTTTTCAAATTTATACCAGTATAAGCTAGAAAGACTTTTTTTAATAAGAAATTAATGTTTTGTGTTTTCGAAATTTGAAAAAAATTCATTTTACCTACGACCATCCACTCATCCATTCACGCACGCATGTACGTACGCACACACGCATACGGAACACACATATACATACACATACATACAAACACGCGCGTGCGCGCACGCATATACAGTCATGAATGAGTTTGGAGTCATAAAATACTGCAAAAGTGACGAGTCGCGGGGTCTCAGCGGAATGACACACATACACACACACGCGCGCACGCGCGCATAACAAAGCGTAAATCCGACCGGGCAACCTCCTCGTATGCTTTGAGAAACGCTAATGCCGGCAGTATTTTTTCAAATTTTTAAAACAAAACATTATTTTTTTATAAAAAAGTCTTTCTAGCTTATGCTGACACTTACTCATCTTCAATGTATTGTCAGCGTAATTGAAAACAGTTTTTCAACGTCCGCCAGACGTTATTTTTAATATTTTTTTCTTGATTTTTACTGAAATTAAGCAATTTCACAATTTTTTGTACGTTTTGCCCCGTAAAACCATAGTGGCCACCATGAAGAAAATCTCATAGCTATTCGGCAAATTTTTTTTAAATGTAGGATACTTAAAAGTACAAAAAAACGTAAAGAATAAATTTTTGTTGTTGTTCTGAACAATTGTTTTTTGGACCTAAATAAGAAAGTAAAAAATTGCAAATTTTTACGACATCTTTACTTACTTGTAATGTATCCAAACATTTTTATGAAAAATTTGGCGATTACACGACTTGATAGAGCAAAGTTTTAGCTTTAAGAATCCATTTTGCGAATTGCGGTACGATGATTTTTAACGGAGTTATGAGCAATCAAAGTCAAAATGCTCATTTCTTATTCAATCCGCGTTAACTCAGTAACAAAAAATCGTAGAAACATTTTTAAAAAAAAGATTTTGTAGGGAAAACTTCGAGCTTTCACATTGGGAAGTCAAAAAATTTCGCAGGATTTTTTTGAGCACGTGACAGGCCCACAAAGTGAGAAGAAAATTTCCCATTTTGTCCAGCTCGTGGTTTTCTATATGTAAAAATTACCAAACTCACAGAAACTAAAAGAAAATAGTGATCTTCTGAAAGTAGAGATTTCAAGCTTTAAAACCCTTTTTTTAAACTTAAATTTTGTTCATTTTTAACGAAGATACAGCTGCTCAAATTTTGCCTAGTTTTTAAGAAAATTTAAGTGTTCCTTTAATTTTTGTGACGAGTTTATATTATTTCTAAAAAATTATATCAAATGTTTCAAAGAAATTATTAAACATATTAATGTACTTTTCTATAAAATTACTATGCAATATACAAAATAACATGTGGACTAGCAATATAATTCTCATTTAAAACTTTTTCTGCATCTTTGCAGTCGTCATACTGTATCCATTTATTATGTCGATAACTAATAGCGGTGTAGTGTCCAATATCTTGATCCATTGAATGTCTGGTTTGTTCTACAGGTGCTTTAAAATTGACCATTCCAGCGAGACTGTATTTATCCGTCATGAAAGAAAGTTTGACTTTCTTTGGTATATCTCTCAGTTGTACATACATACAGCATACTGTTCTCCCGCATCAGAAGTAGAATATGTCTCCATTAAGATAAATCGTCCTGGAAATTAAAGAAGTAAATTTAATTTCTTAAATAAATTTTATTAATATCAATCTTAAGTTTGAATTTGTATCTGTTCTTCTTTTCTATTGTTTAATCTTATTATATTTTTTTAATTATACTCTGTATTGTTGTTTTCACATTAAAGAACTTAAATTAATAATCAAAATTTAAAACAGTAATTTAATTTTTTTATTAAATTTTATTAAGTTAAAGACCACTTTTATTTTAAACTTAATTTGAAGAAAAGATTAGGATGCGAATTAAAACTTTGTATCGTGTACATGTATTTATTTTTAAAACATTCTTGTTAAGTAATAATAAATTCCAAATGTAATAAAAAATGTTTCTCAGATATTAGTGAATAATTTGAAAAATTATATTTTATATGAAATAAGGCATCTAAAACAGGTTACCTGACTAACTCGCCTGCTTTTGGTGATAGAAAAAATTGTATCAGACTAATTTTGCTTTCAAGGGAGACATAATCTGAGGTAAATAGGTTTTTGTAGGTAGAGTTGTGGAAAAGATGCATATATCAACTTCGTTTTTTTAATAGAATTGTATGATTTTTTTACATAATGTGATTTTTTTAGTTATTCTGCATATAAAAGTATTGAGGTAGAGTTATCAAAAAATTAATAGTCTACATCTTTAAATTTTATTCTAACACATTTTGATGTAAAATATAAAATATCTTATAAATTATTTATTTTTTGGTAACTGTACCGTAACACTTTTATGTTCAGAATAATAAAATAAATCAATTGGTGTAAAAAAAAATACATTGTTGCTTTGCAAAAAAGATATGTAGTTGCATATTACAAATTGCATAATTTTCTTTTGTAAAGCAACAATGTGTTTTCTTTACACCAATTGATTTATCTTATTATTATGTACATAAAAATGTTAAGGTACAGTTACCAAAAAATGAATAGTTTACGAGATATTTTATATTTCATGTTAAAATATACCAGAATAAAATATAAAATATCTCGTAAACTATTGATTTTTCGATAACTGTACCTTAACACTTTTATGTACAGAATAATAAGATTGAATCAATTGGTGTAAAGAAAAACACATTGTTGCTTTACAAAAAAAATTATGCAATTTGTAATATGCAACTACATATCTTTTTTGCAAAGCAACAATGTATTTTCTTTATACCAATTGATTTATCTTATTATTCCTGAACTATAAAAGTGTTAAGGTACAGTTACCGAAAAATGAAGTAATTTACGAGATATTTTATATTTTACATTAAAATGTGTCATAATAAAATTTAAAATATCTCGTAAACTATTATTTTCTAATAACTTTACCTTAATACTTTTATATGCAGAATAATTAGAAAAATTATATTATTTGGATTAATATTATGTAAAAAAATCATACAATTCTATAATAATAAAAAAAAAAAAAAAAAGTTGACCTTTGCATCTCTTCCACATCTCCACTCACAAGAAAACTATTGACCTCAGATTATGTCTCTCTTGAAACCAAGCAAAATTAGTCTGATAGCATTTATTTCTATTTCACCAAAGGCAAGTTATTTAGATAGCCTGTTTTAAATGTCTCAGCCTGTACTTTTATTCTAATAATTTTACATAATAAACATAAATACATACCTATTTCGGATATTGTAGTGCTTTCCAATCCGTCACAATTTGGTTGAATACATAAACGAAATCCTTGAATTGTAATATCCTCTTCGATTTGATTGATATTATTTTTTAATAATGTTTCCAATTTAACCTGCACCAGTGGTAATGTTTTTACTCTCTGAGGACAACCTTTTTCACATTTGGATATTTCCTTGAATGATGCATAGTTCTGAAACAAATTTCTACACAAATAGCCAATTGTTACTTCACAATTAATAAGAATACAATTATTTGGTAATATTTTGCTTGGAAATATTTCTTTTAAAATTATTGCACGAAGTCTATACGATGATTTTTTTGTACCGTGTGATACCATTTCATTAATTAATTCGAAAAATTTAAAATCTGTTTTATTATATACAAGATCTTTAATTGTCTCTGTATCAAAATAAGCAGCAATAAATAATTGTAATAAGCTATCAAATGAACAAGTATTTCTTAAAGAATAATTGTTCTTTCCAATTTTAATTGATTTCAAAGATATATTAGTCCCATTTTTAATTATTGGTATCTTACGTATATCAGTATCTAATAAAAATTCATGTTGTATACTATCCTTTTGCAAATATTTTCCTTTAGATTTTGTGCCCGCTGTAGCCAAAACCTCTCCAATCTTCAACTTCTTTCGTTGCAATTATATCTTGAAGATTGTTATGTTGTGACAGTCCATACATATTCGCTTCTGTCCATATCCTTCTTCTCCAATTGGCATAGAACATCCATCCAGGGCATGTACAAATTTTTTGCATACATAACATGTATGTCCACCGGTCGGTTCATGTCCATTTTCACAAGCTGGACATTTTTTCTTGTTTTTTATATTATCTTCCCTGACAATCTCATTATTATCTTGATTTGGATTAATATTTTCTTCTACTCTTATATCTCTTGGACTTGGAATATTTTCTTCTACTCTTGTATCTCTTAAATCAGAATTTTTAGTATTTGCATGTACTATTTTTAAGCGACCGCTTATGAAATCCATATGCTTTGTCACAAATTTATCTGCACGCATAGGTGTCTGCTCTGTCTTTAACATAATATTTTTTATTATATTAAAATCACCTTCTACGGAAGCACTGCTGGCAGGATATTCTACCATAGCCAAAGTTATCTCGATATATGCAAGACCATAAAGGTAGCAATTTGACATCTTTCATAACATAATCAGCTAATTTTGGTAAATAATGAGCATTTTCTCTGTCTCCCTCATTATCAGCCAATAAAATTTTAACTTTATCATTTATATTTTGTATCCAATGACTCCACTTATTAAAACTGTTTCCTTCTTCGTCTTCTACATCATTATATTTTTCTATATTATCAGTGGTAACATCTTTCTGAATATTGAGTAAAAAGATTTTTCATTTTTATTTTATATTCTTCACACATTGTTTTTTCATTTTCTCTTGTGTTACTACTTCTGTTTCACTTTGAGTAATAATTAGAATTCCTTTTAATATTTCAGCTGCAGCCTCAATATCTCGACATAAAATTAATTGCCCTATTATATGTAAATAAAATTGTTTTATGCGTGGACGTGAAATCTTTTAAAAAGTTTGAATATTTTTTTATAAAGTGCGCTACATCAATGTATTCGCGGCGCCGGGAATTTTAAGCAACTGTTGGAAACTTCTCACGTACTCCTATGCAACGAAGGAAAGGAAGGAAGGAAGAAGATGGGGAGTTGCCTTTAATTCCTTTTAATTCGAAACATTCGGCACTTCTAGAGCATTGAAGTTTTCTTTTTTCGAACACGCGTACCTTATTTTTGGAACTTGTTTCGCATGATAAAAA